>PVJA010021949.1:6154-26259 GCA_004027025.1 Myocastor coypus
AAAAAAAAAAAAAAAAAGAAAGAAAGTGGAAGAACTTTAAGGGAAACAACTATATGGACCCTAAAAATAAAAAATAAATAGAGAGAGAGAGAGAGAGAGAGAGAGAGAGAGACAGAGAGAGAGAGAGACAGAGACAGAGACAGAGACAGACAGACAGACAGACAGAACCATTATTGTCAAAATGGCCATATTACCAAAAATGCTATGTAGAGTTAATGTAATGTCAATAAAAATACCAATGGAATTCATTTAAAAAAGAAAAAGACATCTTCAGCTTAGGCCTCACTCTGGTTGCTAGCTCTGTGAGAAGCCAGTTGTCATGCTGTAAAGCCACCCAAGAGCCCGGGAAGAAGCCCACATGGAGATGAACTGCTTCTGTCAGCAGCCACCATCACCAGCCTGCCTGCTGTGTGAGCGGGCCATCTTGGAAGCAGACCCTCCAGTCTAACACACTCTGGGACAACTTCACCATCATGACTGCAGCCTCACAACAGACCCCAAGCTGGATGTGCCCAGCCAAGTCACTCCCAAATTTGGGTCCACAGAATCTATGAGATAATAAATGTTTACTGTTTTAAGTCACTAAAGTTGAGATAATTCGTTTCACAGCAATAGTTAGCTAATGCAGACTTCTTGGCCACTTTCCCCTCAGCCCATGGGTCTATCAAAATCCCAACGGTGACACTATCTAATTTTGTGCTATTTCATATAAGCATGAAGGAAAACAGGACCGTACTGGAATGTCTCCCTTTGCAATCACAACTCATCCAAGAAGGAGCTTGTTGCTGCCTGGCAAACCTCTATTCTCTTCTGAGGACAGTCACTCTCCTACTCCTTGTGATGACTGTATCAAACTGCCTTTCTTCTCAGGCTTCCACAGCAAAAGGAAATTATAAAAATAAACTGTTATACTCCCACAGCCTCAAGTACCAACCTCCAGTAGTCAGGTTCATGTCCCCTGTCTTCCCTCCTCTTGTGGAGCATCACAAATAGGCCCCTCCTCTGAACATGACCCTTTCATCTCTTGTTTGTTAATTCCACATTTGCCTACATCATCACATTTCCCCTCTAACTGGTTTATTCTCATGCGCATGCTAAATGGGATACCATGGCTTTTATCTTTTAAAAAATCCTTGACCCTGCATTTCCTTCTGTTTGTTTCACCATGCATCTGCTGAGCATTTACAGCAAAAGTTAGAATGTGTACACTATTTCTCCTTCCTGGCTTTCTAGTCTCAGACACACACATGCTCTAGCCAGGCTTCTTTTTGTCTCTCTAGTGACAGTGAAATTTCATCTATCAAGGTCACCTTGATAGGTCACCTTCCATGTTGACAGATTCAGCGGTTCATTTTCCATTCTCGTTTGACCCAACAGTAACATGTTAAGTCAGTTGATCACTCCTTTCTTCTTGAAATATTTTCTGCAGTAGCTACCAGGACTCAAGAGTCATTTTATTTCAGTAGCTGTTCCTAAGAGCCAGCTTGATAGCTCAGCGACTAAAGTGCCTGTTTAGACAAGAGCATTACATCCCAGGTTTGAACCACTTGTGCTGTGCCTGGCCCTGCCCCTGGGGCACACTGAGAAGGTGATTGAGACTGGGTGTGGTGACACACGCTTGTAATTCCAGCATTTGGGAGGCTGAAAACAGGATAATCACTGAGTCCGATCTGATCTATGTAGTGAGACCCTGTAGATCAGCGGTTCTCAACCTGTGGGTTGCGACCCTGGTGGGGGTCGAACGACCAAAACACAGGGGTCGCCTAAAGCCATTCTGAATCATAACTGTAGCAAAATGGTAGTTTTGAAGTAGCCATCAAAATTATTTTTTGGTTTGGGGTCACCACGACATGAGGAACTGTATTGCGGGGTCATGGCATTAGAAAGGTTGAGAACCACTGCTGTAGATCCTGTCCTAAATACAGAAAAAAAACCAAAAACCAAAACCAAAACAAAAAACAATAGCTGTTCCTTCTCCATTTTCTTTTTTAGATTTACTTTTCCCCTCTGAAATTGGAAGCCCTAAGGCTTAGTTCTTGGGTATCTGCTTCCCTCTCCTTTCTAGCCTTCTTCCTGGGTGAACTTACCTGGTCCCATAGTTTGATTTTATTTATTTATTGATATATTTATTTATTTATGTATGTCTGTCTTTTTGAGACAGGGTCTTGCTATCCAGTTCAGGCTGGCTTTGAGTTCACTTTTGTAGCTCAGGCTGATTTCGAACTCCTACTGATCCTCCTGCCTTAGCCTCCCAAGTGCTGGGATTACAGGCGTGTGCCACCACGCCCAGCTAGGTCTCAAGGTTTTAAACATCACCCACGTCTGCAGATGCCCTGCTTCTATTTCTGTCTCTATGCTAGAGTCTCCTTTGAGTCCAGCATGCACAAAAGCAAAATTTGTCTTTAGCTTCTTCCCTTTGCGCCTCATGTTTCCTTGATTCTCAGTGGTTTTTCTTGCTTCCCCTGATATCCACTTTATTCATGCTCAAGGGTAAGTGGCAGAATTAAAACATTACCTAGCCCTTAGCACAGTGCCCTGTGCATAATGGAACTATTAATCAAGTGTAACTAAATTACTTCTTTCAGGGAACAATGCTTACATTTGGCTCTTAAACTTGAATTTTGGTGGTACCTGCTTGTTCTTCGTAGTTTAGTGTGGTTAGTTAGGTCATGGTAGAAACAAGTTGTGGATTCATTTTCCATGTAGCTTTTCACAGAGAGACATTGTTCTAATGCCATCTTTGAACAATTAATGTGACCCCAAAATGGTAGCTATTTCAGTCTGATATCCAGTGTAGACCTTGATAATTGACCAAGTCATTTTTGGAAGTTTCACATGTCAGAACCTTTCTTTCTTTCTTTTTTTTTTTTTTTTTTTGTCTTTTTGAGACAGGGTTTCAGTATGCAGTTCAGACTGGCCTTGAGCTCACTTTTGTAGCCCAGGCTGGTCTCGTACTCGTACTCACACTGATCCTCCTGTCTCAGCCTCCCAAGTGCAGGGATTATAGGCATGCACCACCATGCCTGGCTAACAGGATTTTTTTTTTTTTTTGGTCAGAACCTTTCTATATGAATGTAATTCTTCTTCCCCTGTAGCCAGGGCCAGAAGCAGGACAGGTCATTTCTACCTCTAGGTTGAGAGCAGAGGGAAGTAGAGCCCAGATTCCAGGGGTGGCTACAGCTTGTAGGAGAGGTGTTGGGTCAGGAGCCTGGGCCTTCTAGGTGGGTGCTGGCTGAATAAGCGCTGTGTTTCATTTCTTTTTCTCCTCTTTCTCATCTTCTGTCACTGCTTCCTCCTGGACAAATCTACCCAGAAACCAAGCATAAGGGGTGGCTCATGGCAAGGACCTCTTGGCCTGCTGTCATATCCAGCTGGAGCCTGGAGCTCCAGGAGCTGCCTGAGAATATCCTACAGACTGGTGTAGAAAACAGTCCAGGGGCCACAGCTGTCAGAAGGCAATGTTCTCCACCCAGGGCTATGCTCAGGCCCAGCTTAGGACCCTCACTCTTACTGGAATTACACTAAATCACCTTCTGGAGGATTTTGGCAACTGAGCACTGTCTAGAACCTACACCACACCACCTTTCTTCTGCACAGCAGCACACAGCTGAGGTTGCTGCAGGCAGCCATGTTCCAAATTGTAGAGAGAAAGCCTTAGAATGAAATCGACAGTGGATGATAGTGGGGGGAGACAAAAAGAAACAACATAGCAGGTGAGCCAGACCTTGCAAAAGACCACCCTAGCTCAAACTTTATTCCTGTTGCAGATACCAATAAGTTATTTTGGTTTTTAATTAATTAATTAATTAAATTAATTAATTTGTAGAGGACCTCACTACACAGCTTGGACTAATAGTGATCCTCCTGTTTCAGCCTCCCCAGTGCTGTGATTATGAGTGTGCGCCACTGTGCCTGGTTTCGATGGCTGGCTCAGCACGTCCTGGGGCAGACCCAGTGCAGCATGCACTGGCCAGGCAGGTACTTAGACTGCCAAGCTATCTCTCCAGCTCCCAATGGGTTACTCTTGTTTAAACCAGTTAGAGTTGTACTTGTCATTGTGGTAAATGCCATCTATTTTCCTGATACTTTTTTTTTTTTTTTTTTTTGTCTTTTTGAGACAGGGTCTCGCTATGCAGTTGAGGCTGGTCCTGCGCTCACTTTTGTAGCCCAGGCTGGTCTCGAACTCGCACCAATCCTCCTGCCTCAGCCTCCCAAGTGCTGGGATTACAGGCGTGAGCCACCACGCCCGGCAAATTATTTTTATTTATTTATTTATTTTTTTCTTGTTTCAGAATCGTTATTTGTTTATTCACTCATTCTTATGGCCGGCTCAGCCCACCCTGAGGGCAGGGCTGGCGCAGCATGTGGTGCCGGGGATCGAACCGCGGTCCCTGAAGCCACCCAAGCTTTCCCAAGCGGGCGCTTTAGACCACTGAGCCATCCCGCCAGGCCCTTCCTGATACTTTTGACAGCCTGTACTGTCTGTGCTGTAGGTGCAGGACAGGGAAGCACAGACTGGTCCCTAACACGCATGCACATGTGTTAGGTCAGACAAATACACACTCATCTTACAGCTTCAGAAGAAAAGACACTCCCGAAAAGAGCCTCAGATGACGAATATGATCTTTTTTTTTTAAGAATTATTGGGGCCCAGTGGGATGGCTCAGTGGTCTAAAGTGCCTGCTTGGGAAAGCTTGGGCGGCTTCAGGGACCACGGTTCGATCCCCAGCACCACATGCTGTGCCAGCCCTGCCCTCAGGGCAGGCTGAGCCGGCCATAAAAATGAGTGAATAGACAAAGGTTCCGAAACAAGAAAAAAAAATTCTTAAAAAAAAAAAGAATTATTATTATTATTATTATTATTTATTATTATTATTATTATTTTTTTGTGTGTGTGTGGGACTGGGATTCAAACTCATGACCTTGCACTTGCCAGGCAGGGAGATAGCTGGGGAGCTATCTCCCCAGCCCCTTATTTTATTTTTTTTTTCTTGTTTCAGAACTTTTGTTTGTTTATTTTTATGGCCGGCTCTGCCTGCCCCCAGGAGTCACACCTGCCCAGTCTGTAGGAAGTCCAGTGGATACATGGGCAGACATGAACACATGCCCTGGCATGCCATTTATAGTGGGTATATGGGATAGTGTGTAGCATCTGGATCACCTGATGGCTTTCCACAGGCATCTCTAGAACTGCTCACTTGGTCCTCCTATGGGCCCTAAGAGCTGAGTATCACATAGTTCCCCCAGGTCTGGAGAGTGAAGTGGTACTGAGGTATTCTTTTTTCTCATTGGTGGTCTATTTTATGGTATCAGTGGGTTAAGAACACGGCTGATCCTCAGTGTCACCTAGATGCTGCTTTAAACTGTTGAATTCTGGAGTGAGCTTCAGCTCTGAAAAAGATGATTTGATGTGCCTAGGGCCAGGCCTGGACATTTGCACTTTTGGAAGCACCCCAGGCAAATCTGAAGGCCACTTAGGTCTTGGCACAATTGTTCTTCAGAGAAAGCACTCTGACTCTGTGTGTGTGTGTGTGTGGTCATGTGTGCATGTACACATCCTTTATAGCCCAACCTAGAAAATCTGTAAAATAGATAATGAGTCTAGAATACCCTTCTCTTTGAGGATTCTTTATGACCTTTGGTCATCCTTTGTGGTGCTTCACAGTCCTGCAAACCCCACGTCAGATGGGCTCTGGGGGGCTTGAAGTGTTAGCCTCTCTTAGAGGTTGGTATATGGCACAGTGAACTCTCAGAAATGGGTGATCTTTGGGGCTGGGGAGGTAGCTCAGGGGTACAAGTGCCTGCCTGGCAAGTGTAAAGTCCTGAGTTCAGGGAAAAAAAAAAAAAAAAAAAAAAAAAAAAAGGGTGATCCTTCAAACTCAGAAGTAGCAAATTTCTGAGGGGGAATTTCCAGCTTTAAGGCAGACTAATGGGGGCCGCAGATGTTTAGGGGTGGGAAGATAGCTTATAACCCTATGGGGTGGCTGCCTTTGCTTTCATAGATCTTCACCACAGAACTTTCCAAGAGTGTATCACCTGCCTGCATGACTACCATACAAATATTTTAGGCACAGGACTCTCAGAATGAGAGCAAACATGTATAATGAGCAAGTGGATTTTGTAGAGCATGAAGTATTTTTTAGGGAAAAATATGAATACGTTTTCAATGTCAAGTCTCACTACAAAGCAGGCTGTTCAAGCTGGATGAGAGGCATCCGGAAATATGGGTTTGTCATGGAAACGCTGACAGGGCTTCAGCTGAGGGGCGTTCACAGGTGCAGCCCAGAGTGGTGCAGCCTCTCATGGCTTATTTACATCTCAGCCCACAGAACGAATTTTTCTGCTTGGTTTCTGGGTCTTGGATAGACTGCAGGCTTTCTGGGGAGGGGCACAGGTGTGGGTGTATGGGGGTGAAGACCAGGAAGGTGGGGATTTTCAGACTTCTGTATCTGGAAATAAGTAGGGTCTGAGGATCAGTTTTATGTCTGGGAGAAAGGTTTCTGGATGGAATCAGAAGAATGAGTTTTTTTTTTTTTTTTTTTTTTTTAAGATGAAATAAAGGAGAGAGAGAAGGGGAAATGTGGATTTTAAGGGTAAGGCACATACATCCCACTGACCATAGAGACATCATAAGGGAACCCCACAGGGCACCAGGTTTCCCACATATTATAGAGAAGGGATCAGGCTTGTAGCAGCCAGATAAGCCCTTAGGGATACATCCTTGAGCAGACCATGGGCAGGCAGCAGGCAGAATGGGAAGTCCTCCCTAACCCCTCTGCTGATGCCAAGGCCCTGGGGCTGGAAGCACAGATACACAGATGTTCCCTCAAAGAACCGAACTGTGACAAGCTGGGGAGGCATTCTTCCTGGGAGGGTGGCATGACGACCACCTTCAGGGCTGGGCACTGGGTGCTTAAAGATGCAGGTTCTATTATTCCCACCTGGGTCCCCAGAGTTGTAGCAGGAGCTGGAGAAGCTCTTCCGCTGCTTAAGGAGCTAGTGGGCTGGGTCCAAGGGGATGGGGAGGGAGTGGGGAAAGGCTGACTGTAGGAGTTTCCATTTGGTGGACAAAGTGTGATCCCTTAGGGGCTCCAAATCCAAACCAGGAGGGAGACAAGGAATTCCTTGCACACAAGGAATTCAAAAAAGATGAAGGAAAGACACAGTTTGTACATTCCAGGCACGCTCGCAGTCTGGAGGAAAAACCTGTTTTTCCGAACTTGGCCACAGAGTCCTGAGCGACCAACCTGGGAATGGAGGCTATTTATCTACCCTGCAATGTGGCAAGATCTGGGGTGAGACTGGGGCCCCTCCCCCATCCTGCAGGCCCACAGAAACGGCTTGCCTTTGACCCCTTCTATCATAGCCACCTACTATGAGATAAGGCAGCTCTAGCCCAGTCTAGCTCTTCTATTGAAGGTTCTTTGCAACCAGGGCTGCTCAATCAGGCCAGGGCCATTCTCCAACTCTATGTGTCCTCTGCAACAAGAATCCCACCTCCTTTTCCCCCACCAGGAGCTTTGGGAGCTCAGGAGACATTCCGGAGCTGCCTCTGACATGAATTTGCTGCTCAGCGCGCCAGGCAATCAGAGCTGACTCCTCTGCCTTTTCCCTCAGAGGTGTTGATAGTAACAGCAGCGACAGGCTGCCAAGTTGGCAGGAGAAGGAAGCACTGTGCACTGCGGATGGAGGGGGCGGGGAGCAGCAAGTGGCAGAGGGCTGCGCCAGAACGGGTGATGTATTCATCCTAAAATGCAAAGGGTCCCTCCAGCCACCTGGGCATCCAGCATCCCTCAAGGGAGCCGCTGTGGTGGGAGGAGGAAGTCCCAGGGGAGGCCCCGGGCTGGTGATGGCGAGGAGGCTCTCCATTCTGTGGGTTCCTAGAGTCAGTGGGTACGAGGGGCCTTGTGCTTGGTGCCACCAGGCAGGCTGGCCCCACAGGGCAAGCCCGGCCTCAAGAGGCAGGACAGAGGTCTACCTTAGTGCTTGGTGCCGAGGAAGAGGATGTGGAGTTTCCAAACCAGAATGGCACTGCAATGGGAATCTGTCCATCCTGAGGCCACTTCCTGCTTAGGAGAGGGACCTCAAGGGGTGCTTAGGAGCACACTCACATTCTGTCCATTGTGTGGCCCTGGGGATCTTGGCAAGTTACTCAGCTTCCTTAAACCTCAGGGATTAATAATATTTTCTTCAGACAGTTATGTGAGGATTCAACAAAACAGCAACAGCACAAATTTGTCTACTATTTACTCCACTGCAGATACTGTGCTCAGCTTCATACATGTGAATGAATTTAATCTTGCAACTACCAGATGAGTACTCTTAGCGTTTTCATTTTATGAATGAAGTAACTAAAGCATAGAGAGGTTGAGTGACTCACTCAAGGTCACAGAGCTACTGAGTCACAAAGTTGGAAAGTTGAACCCAGCAATGTTGAAGCCATTGCTCCCAACCTCTGCACAGAGTGCAGCCACATTTGGAGTACAGTGCTTGGCACACAGTGAATATATACGAAGGGCTGGCTACCACTGTTGCCCCCTGAACAGTTGCAGCCAGGAGACCCAGGCTCCTAGCATCTCCTCAAGGGACTCTGTGGCCTTAGGAGTTCCATCTTCAGTCTGTACTTGCTCATCCTAGGAGCTGGGAGGATCCCATTGCCCCCCTTTGGAGGGATAGCTGCTGGCCCTCCCTGCTTCTTTCCTCCTCTCGGCCCCTCCTCCCCACAGCAGAGGAGAGGAATTCTCAGCTTTCTCTAGTTACCTTCAGACTGCGAAGAAAACATAGTCTGCTGTGTCTGCTGCCAGTTTCTCCTCGGTGACAGCCACAACCCATGTGCTCAGTGCCAGCCCCAGCCTGAACTGTGGGTAGAGCTAGGAGTCTGGAGCTGGACCTCAGTGCCCTCCTGGAGAACCTGGGACTGTCACTTCAAGTCTGAGCCTGTCACTGAAGACCCTTTTGCTGCAAGATCTATAGTTAAAGGTATCCAGCATGTCACCACATTTCTCCCTTTTCTCTGTCTCTCTCCCTCCAATAGGATCTCTCTTACTAAATATTTCAGGATGGCATTGAACTTGAGATCCTCAGCCTCTCAAGTGGTGAGATTACAGGCATGCAGCACAAGGCCCAGCTTAATTCATTTCTATTTCTAAGGTAGGAAACCGTTGTACTGATCTAGCCCCATATTTAGGGAGTGAGGTCCATGAAAGCAGCCTTGCAAATTAGTAACCAGGTTGATAACCCTACTGAGCTGTGCTATTCACCATCCTTGCCTCTTGCCAGGTACCAGACAGAGGATCCTATCTCAGGCTAGAGATATGCTCAGTGGCATACATGCCTGCTTGGTAGGTACAGGTTCTGAGTTCAATTCCTAGTTTTTAAAATTAATTAATTAATTAATTAATTTTATGACTGGCTCAGCCTGCCCTGGTGGTGGAGCCGGCACAGCATGTGGTGCCGGGGATTGAACTGTGATCCCTGTGGTTGCCTAAGCTTGCCTAAGCAGGCACTTTAGACGACTAAGCTATCTCATCGGCCTATCAATTTTCAGTTTAAAAAAAAAAGGTGGCGCAGAGGATCCTGTACCACTTTCTATAGTACCAGAGGTCTCCCCTTCATCAGCTAGGCAGTGGCCAACCAGAGCCAGGTGCCTCTATTGACAGTAATAATGAAAACTTATCTACTGCTTGCTATGTAGCATATACTATATGAAGCTTTATGTACGTGAATGCACTTAATCTTCAGACTACCCTCAGCTGTGCCCCTCAGGCCCAGCTAAATCTCAGGCTTCAGTGCTAGGGGAAAGTTATTGCAACAGGGGTGAAGAGCATTGCTGCCTGCTGGGTGGCACTGCCACTGCTGATGGCTGGCCAACCTCCTGTTTTTTGAAGGTGGGCTGATGGATAACAGGAGGTCAGGTAGGATTCGAACATGTGGGCTAAAGCCCCACCAAGGATAACTCTGAAGGAAATGGGGATATTCTATATACTGAGAGAATGGGGAAAGCAGAGATATAGTGTCTTCTAGTCAAAAGCTTTTAATTAAAGGAGTGTGCAGTCTCCAGGGAACAGCTGGGACAAGGCAATTCATAATTAGGAACAAAGAGAGCTGCCACAACCCAGCAGCTCCTTTCTCCGTGCTAACAGCCCAAGTAGTCCCCAAGACTCCTTAGACCAGGGAGCCTTCTCTGTCTGGGCCAGGGATGTGGAGGGGAAACTGAAGCACCAAGAAGAGATCTTGAGGCGTTTCAAGGCACTCCCATAAGGCTGTTGTCTGATGCCATACAGGGCTGAACACTGTCTTGGTCTCTGAGGTCTAAAATGTTCAACTTAACTTGGAAGTTTGCTCTTCTCTGTTGTTGTAGCAAAACACGAAAAGGAGCAGTTGCCTTTGTGTGAGTTTGCTGGCGCACAACCTGCTGTCTCTAATTACAGACCACAAGGATCTTTGCCTCTCTTCCTAGAATGGCATTGTCTCTGTCAGACCTTGGGGGCTCATTTACAGTCAGTGGCAGGCATCAAGGAGAGGTATGCTGGGAGAGGCCAGAGGAGTGGGGAGCAACTGTCTGCCTCTTGTTGATGATTCTGCTTGGTGCCAAGCAGTGGTCAGAAGCAGGCAGGACATCAAGAGAGGTGGGATCCTTGGGATAGGCTGAGAGGTCAGAGTGCGCCAGGAGGGTGAGATTAAGAGGAGGACACAATCAGGCTGGGACGCACGCCTGCCTGGGGGTCACCCAGGGAACTGGGAGAAGGGAGACTGCCAGGGGAGGAAGACCTACCGGTAGGGGGTGTTGAGAAAGCACCTTTGATCTCCTGGGATGGGGCAGCTGGAGGCCAGCACGGAGGTGGGGGATGCCCAGGATGACCTAGAAGAGCTGCTTCCCTCCAGAGGCCTCTGAAGGAAGCCAGAATGGGCAGGCAGAAGTAGGTTGAGGTTTGGTTTTCCTGAAAAAGGCTTGGGCTGGAGATAGGATGCATTGACTCTTTACTTATTTATGAGGCTATTGATTATAATGCAGTGTTTGCACAGGATCCTGAGCTAGATGGAGTTGGGCGAAGGAAGTTAACTTCCTTTTGCCATGGAAATGTGAGGTGCACTGATAGGCCTAGGCCGCCTGCCCACCTCCCTCCCCCTTCCTCCCTCTCTCCTTCCCTTCCTCTCTCCCTCCTCTCCCTCCCTCCTCCTCTCCCTCTCTCCCTCCTCTCTTTTCTTTGCTCCTTCCTCAGCTCTTACCTCTGCCATCCTGGGGGTGTGAGGGCTACAGGTAGGTCTTCTAGTTTCTCCTTTTTTGAGACTTGTATGTTCTTCCAGTATTCGGGCACATTCCAATAGTCTAAGTCCTGACAGTCTAGGCAGGGCTTAATTTTTAGTTCAGACACAATAATTCTGGGCTTTTTCTTTTTCCTTTTTAGTTATTTGGTACAGGGTCTTGGCATGTAGCTTGGATTCACACTGGCCATCCCATCTCAGCCTCCCAACACAGGGATTACAGGCATGTGCACCACGCCCAGTTTCAGTGGCCAGCGCGGTGTGCCTGCAGTTCTGGGGCTGGCATAGCATGTGGTAGTGGGAATTGAACTTGGGTCCTTGTGCTTGCCAGGCAGGCACTTAGACCACTGAGTTATCTCCCCAGCTACAAATCTGGGCTTTAAAAGGCCTCTGAAATCCTCCTAGAAGACTTTTCTGTTTTACTAAGAAGGAGCAGATCAGCTGCACAAAATGAGAGGCAGGATCTGAAGAACGGACACTTCTGGATTCCTAGGCACCCTCTCAGATCTGGCTTCTCTTATACCCGCTCTTCCTTCCACTCGGGGCCAGAACACCTGGATCCAGAACTCCCTGAGACCCTTGCTCTCAGGTTTCTTTTCTTTTTTGTGTCCCGTGAAGTCTTCCCTCTCAGTCTACCTTAATTCCAACTAGGATTGAGGAGGTTGTGCCTAATGTCAGAGGAAAACAAGAGCAGAGTGATAGTGGCCATCAGCCTGCTCCCTCTCACGGAATCTCAGAATCCACTTCCACCTATCCCTGCAGTGGCCACCTTTCAGCCCCTATGCCTGACCTGTAGCCTTCTGGGGACAGAGACACCATGTCCACTAGTCCTTAGGAAAGGAAGCGCTTCTTCTCCTTTGTGTTGGTCTCCCAGACAGGTAGACTCTAGAACTCAAGCTAACACCACAGCAAATCCCAAGGGCTGGGCCCCCAGTTTGGGCCCCTCTGAAATTTGGCCTTAGTGAATGCAGTGCTTATGATAAGGACCATGACTTGGGGCTAAGAGGGCAACAAGGTTGTCTGTGTCATCGCACCTCCCCATATGCTCATTTTGGCACTCAGTCCAGACTTTTGTTGTTTGTGGTGCTGGAGACTAAAACCAAGGCCTCATGCATAATAAGCAGGTTCTTCACTACTGAGCTATAACCTAGTCCTTATGTTGCAGGTTTAACCTTAACCCAGTTTCCTGGCGTATCTCCTCTTTCTTTCCTGAGCACAGGCTATACAGTATCCAAAGGAATTTCATACAAGCCCTGTATTTTCTTCTTTTGCCCCATTACTATCTTCCTGCTCCACCCAGACTGAGAGTTCATATTATTTGTCACCTTTCCTTATAGCAACTGACATTTTTTAAAAGAATTTTTTATTTTATTTATTTTTTTTTCTTGTTTCAAAACTTTTGTTTGTTTATTTATTTATTTTTATGGCCTGCTCAGCCTGCCCCGAGGGCAGGGCTGGCGCAGCATGTGGTGCCAGAGATCGAACCATGGTTCCCCGCCCAAGCTTTCCCAAGCAGGCGCTTTAGACCACTGAGCCATCCCACCGGCCCTTGACAGACATTTCTTGAGCACCTAGTATGTGCCAAACGTTGCACTTTAATTTCCCACTAACCTCAAAATTCTCGCTAATTTTCCTTAGGGTAACACAGCTATTAAGTGGTCAAATTAGTATTTGAACCCAGGCTTATAGTCTCCAGAGGCTGTACTCTCAGCCTCTGTACTTTTGGTTTTTTTTTTTTTTTCCCCCTAAGGGTCTACATGGTTTACAGTGTCTTATTACACAGATTGGACTCATAATGATTCTCCTGTTTTCAGCCTCCCAAGTCCTGGGATTATAGGCACGTGCCACCTTGCCCATCTCAAATGCTGTCTCAGTGCACCCCCAGGGGTGGGGCCGGCGCCACACACTGGGGACTGAACCCTGGCCACTGAGTCTGCCTAAGCAGGTGCTTTAATCTACTGAGCTATTTAGCTGGCTCAGCCTCTGTACTCTTACCTCCTCTCATAAAATAGCTGCCCTTACTAACACAACCATTCTCTTACTGAGGATCTGACTTGCATTTTTCTTTTTCTTTCTTTGTTTCTTTTTGAGACAGGCCATTGCTACATAGTTCAGGCGGGCCCTGAACTTACTATGTAGCTCAGGCTGGCCTCAAACTCACAGTGATCCTCCTGCTTCAGCCTCTCAAGCGCTGGAATCAGAGAGAGGCATGCAGCACCAGGCCTGGTGCTCTGCACTTTTCTTATCACATTACTTCAAAATTTTTACTCTAACTACTTAAGTCATATTCTTAAATTTCCTAACTATACCGTGAGCTTTTCAAAAAATAGGGATAGGTCATATTTGGCATCTTCAATGTCAGGCTCTGGCTAGCACAGGAAGGATCCATTAACTGTGTTTTGAATGAAGGAATTAACACAGAGACCTAAATGACAGTGAGGTCTAAAGCTGCCTGCAGTAGAACTGGGGGTTGGAATAGACTTTTCTAAAGAGCCCTAGCCTCTCATTTTGATTTTCAAAGGCACTCTCAGAAAGGAAAGAACGGAATCAGTTCACAGATGGGTGAGAGTAGGAATGCAAAGCCTGCATGTGTATGATTATGGCCTCTTCTGGCACTGCTGGCAGTGGGTTCAGGAATGGGTTTGCGGTTTTCTAGGTTGGGAAGTGTGGGACTACTGATTGCTTTGTTTGATTTGACATGGCAGGGAAAGAGAGAGAGAGAGAGAGACAGACAGAGAGAGAAAGAAACAGAGAGAGACAGAGACACAGAGATAGAAATAGAGAGACAGAGACAGAGGAGACTAACCAACCCACTGAGTAGTGCAGGCCCAAGAATAAGGACCTCCAGTGTGCAACCAACATAAGACCCAGTTTGGAGCTCAGCACAGGCCTGCATGGCAGAACACCTGCTGAGAATGCATGAGGCCCTAGCACTGATCCTCAGCACTAGAGCCAAACAAACAAACATGACCCACTTTTGGTAGGGAAGAATAAGGGATCTCATCATCTTGTCTGCACTGAAATTTTTTGGGGCCAGGGACCCCCCCACCCTATACCCCATACACACCATGAAGCAGCCCCTGTCACAGTGATCTTTGGCTGGGCTAAGGGCAGCATATTCCCCTGGAATCCCTTCCAAGTTGAGAAGAGATAGCAAGGTACTGGGCAGACCCAAAATATGGACAAGGTATGTAAAGGGTGTGTGTGTGTATGTGTTCATGTTTCCTTAAACGTGTCAGAAGCAGTGAGGGGAACCAAAATAGGGTTGTATTCCTTTCAGGGTGGGCCCACTTTCTCCAAGGTTATGTTCAAGATTCAGCTCCCCTGGCTCACATTTTGAATAGATCAATCCATCTTCCAGGCCAGGCCAAGGAGGATAATTTCTGGCTCTTCTTTGATATAAACTGATCTGTGTTGAGATAAGGGGGACTCTCACTTACTACTCCCTTCCTCTTTCCTCTTTCTCAAACATTAAGCTCATTTCCTACCAATTAAAATAACAGCTTTGTTGCTGGGCACGGAGGTGCATACCTGTTATCCGAGCACTTGGGAGGCAGAGGCAGGAGGATTGCTATGAGTTTTAGGTCAGCCTGGACTACATAGTGAGACCTTATCTCAAAACAAACAACAAACAAACAAACAAACAGCCTGGTAACTTTGCCTTCACCTTCACCATGATACTTGTATTTTCAAAGTCTGTGTACATCCATTGTCCCTTTCCAGTCTTACAACAGCTAGTCAAGATGCAGGAAATAATGGTTTTTATTATGCTTGAAGAACTGAGGCCCAGAGAGATTATGTGATTTGTTTTGAGTCACACAGCAAGTCAGCAATGGAGCCTCAGAAGCCACACCCTCGCTTCTCAACCTTCTTCAGTTTTTGGTCTGTCTTAGCTTGGGGTTTTGCAAGGGGAACAGTACAATACAGGACACATATTTTATAAGATTATATTGAACCACCCAAAGAATCATATGTGAAGAGTGTAGGTAATCTGTCCCCACACACTAAAGACCAAGGAATCCGTCTGGGGGCCTGGATCTCACAGTAGTGTCCTGTGTGAATCTAGCTGAAGACCTAGAGCCCATCACAATGCTTCCCAGAAGTCCAGTTGGAGGTCTAGAGCCCACAACAATGTTTCATGTGGCCCTGCTTTACGGATCTGTGCTGGGAAGGCCCAAAGGTCAGTGGTAGAAGCTAGGAAGTTGTGCTAGTAGGCTGAAAGATCTGTGTCAGAAGGCTGAGGGATCTGAGCTGGAGCCAAGAAGTAATGCTCAAGGTAAGAACCAGAGCTCCCTCAAATAGTATTATAGCCATCCTCAGCAACAGTGGGGTCTTGAGCTCCTCCAGCAATGAGGAAAAGTAAATTTCCATCAGAAAAGCCAACACGATGAGCTTCTCCAAGAGAATGAGCAGTGCACTATCTTTCCTTCTGAGGCGAGGAAGCAATGCTTAAAGTGAAGACCAGAGCTCCCCCAAGTGAACCTTAGCCATCCTCAGTGACAACGAGGTCCTGAGCACCTTCATTGATGAGAATAGCTGAATTAATCAGGAAATCCAGCATGACAAGATCCTCATTAATTCATCTAGTTATTGAGTTATTAAAATCTGTTGATGGCTAACCACGAGGCAGCCTTTGTGAGAGGTGCCAGGATTCTATGGTGGATGGCACAAGCATGATTCAGATCAGTCTGGAAAAAGGCTGTGTCTTATTTGGGGACCAGGTGGGGAAGGGGCAAGCTAGTGAAACAAGGAAACTTAGAAAAGGGACATATCTGGGAAAGCCTCCCAGTGAAGAGACACATTGAAGCAAAGGCTGAAAAGGTGAGTACAGCATTCAGTTCTACCATCTCCGACCCAGGAAGGTCATTCCTAGAAAGAACCTTCAGCTTCTTCTGAAGATGCTGGAGTGAGTGGCAGTATACCTTCTTGGGAGGGGAGCAGTACTATTTGATCTTCTTGGGAAGGAAGGACCAGTGGGGTTAAAAGGGGTAAGAGTGTTCTAGGCACACAGCACAGCACATAGAAAGGCTCAGGACACAGGCCTCATTGAAGGGCCTGGAGAAAGCACAGAGGGCTGGCATGTAGCACACAAAGGGCAGAAGGTGGAAGGAGGTGCTAAGAGATGAGGCTGGGCAGGGTCATAAGGGGCTTGAATATGTGTTGAGCAGATTGACTTTAACATAAAGATGTGATGAACCACTGAAAAGTTTGCAACACGTTCCAATTTGTGTTTTAGAAAATTATTCTTTGGTTTTGTATGGAGTGGCATTGTTCAATAGAAATATGGGAGCCAAATGGGAACCACATATGTAATTTAAAATTTTCCATCTAGCCACATAATGTTTTTAAAGCATCTTACCATTCTGATGCATTCTGCCATGTTATGCTGCTCCTGGGAGCCTCACTAGATGCCAGGGCCAGCCTCTTGGACTTCTTCCCAGCCTCCAGAAGCATGAACCAAATAAAGTTCTTTTTTTTTTTAATTGAGACAGGGTCTTGCTATGTAATGCAGGGTGGCCTTGGACTTGCTTATGTAACCCAGATGGGTTTCAGACTTATGGTCCTCTTGCCTCAGCCTCTCAAGTGTAGACATGGGCCACCACATAAAATTCTGTTCTTTATGACTTTTCAAATGTAAAAAGAAAGAGTGAAATTAATTAAAATAATATCTTAGCTAGGCATGATGGTGCACACCTGTAATCCCAGCACTTTGGAGGCTGAAGAGGATCACTATGAGTTTGAGACCAGCCTGGGCTACAAAGTGAGCTCAAGGCCAGCCTGCACTGCATAGTGAGATGCGGTCACAAAAAGACAATCAATCAATCAATCAATCAATCACTTACTTAACCCAACATATAAAATGTTATATTTTAACATATATAGTCAACATAGAAATATTAATATTCTGCTTTTTCATATCAATTCACAAAAATCCGATTGTATTTCACACTTATAGCACATTTCAAATGTAACTAGCCACCTTCAGAATGGTGAATCTCCACGTGTGGCTAGGGAATTTGTGCTGGGCAGTGCAGGTACAGAGAATGCATTTGAAAGGCAAGAATTAGCTGGGCGTGGTGGCTCACACCTGTAATCCCAGCACTCAGGAGGCTGAGGCAGGAGGATTGATGTGAGTTCGAGACCAGCCTGGGCTACAAAAGTGAGCTCAGGACCAGCCTCAACTGCATAGTGAGACCCTGTCTCAAAAAGACAAAAAAAAAAAAAAAAAGGCAAGAATGAAGCCTGGCAGCACAGGTACAACTGTTATAGTTGACCTGGAGGATGACCGTGCTGTAAGTTAAAGACAGAGATTTCAGAGATGGATTTCAGGCTTCCACCTTGACCAACTGTGAACTACTGAGGCTGTTATGAGATGGAGAAGTGAGGAAAGAAGGGTCTTGGCTATGTGGACCTGTTGCCCTTGAGATGCTTATAGGGTCTCCCTGGAAGAACTGTTTGGTATTTATTCTCCTCTCCATTTGTTTGAATGGACACATGGCCACTCAGAGTAAAGAGCACAGTATCCAGTTTCCCTCTAAGTTCTGGCCAACACGTATAGTACACCTAGTGTGACTTCTGGGAAGTGTCTTTAAAGATGAGGCATGCTTTCATTACCTCCTTTTTCTTGTTGGAGTCTAAGCAGCCATCCTGGATCATGAGATGAAAGCTGAGGGTTGAGAGTAGCAGAATAAGGCTGAGGCAGGAAGATTGTGAGTTCAAGCCCAGCCTTGGCAACCCAGCAAGTTAGCAATTCTGTCTAAAAAAACACAACTGGAGATGTAGCTCAATGTGAAGGTCCCAAATTTAATCCCCAGCACTTAAAGAATGTTGCAGAATAATAAAAGATCCTGGTCCTGAGATTCTGACACTATATATAGAGCCATCATACCTAATGCCTCAAGTTAAAACTTCTTGAGTTTTTTTTTTTTTTTTGAGACAGGGTCTCACTATGCAGTTGAGGCTGGCCTTGAGCTCATTTTTGTAGCCCAGTCTGGTCTCAAACTCACACTGATCCTCCTGCCTCAGCTTCCCAAGTGCAGAGATTACAGGCATGTGCCACCATGCCTGGCTTAAAAATTTTGTTTGTTTGGTTTTGTTTTGTTTTGTGGGACCGGGATTTGAACTCATGATCTTGTACTTGCCACACAGGCACTTGTGCCATGGAGCTATCTCCCCAGCCCCCTTACTTCTTGGGTTTTTGGAAGGAGATGATACTGGGGATTGAACCCAGGACATTTGTTCTGAGCTTCATTCTCAGCTCTTTATTTTGAGACAAGATATCCTTAAATTGTTCAGGTGGAACTCAAACTTTGTGATCCTCTTGCTTCAGCCTTTCTGAGTACTGTGATTATAGACCAATGCCAACATACCCAGCTTGGATTCCTTTTATCCAAAATAGAAACATTTACCCTATTTGAGTGCCTGTATATAGGATTTTCCTTACATAGCTAGACTTAATTCTAGTGAGTACAGGTATGTCCAATGTGTAGTTAGATCCTATAGTTAAAAGCAGGGGGAGAGATGGGCCAATGAGATGGCTCAGTGGTCTAAAGTACCTGTGGAGAAAACTTAAGGCAAACGCTGCAACCGCTCCTCAATCCCTGGCACCACATGCCGCGCACCCCCACCCCAGGGCGGGCTGAGCCAGCCATACCACAAACAAATAAATGAGGTTTAAGAGAAATAAGTTAAAAAATCTTAAAAAAAAAAAAAAAAGCAAGGAGAGAGAGATCTAGGCGGGCTATGTATAGATTTGGGAGTTGCCAGTCTACACATGGTCATCGAAGACCCAGCAACATCACCAAGGATGAACAAAAGGATGAAAAGGATCTAGAACAGAACCCTAAGAAACACCAACATATAGAGGATGAGTAGAGGAAGAGAAGTCTCTACAGGAGACTGGAAAGACTAGACAGAGGTAGAAGGAATCCAAGGGAGTGATGTCCTTACAGAAGTCAACAGAGTTCTAAGCTGGGAGTAATCAAAGGTGGAGAAGGCAGCCACTTCTGCTGGTGTCTACAGGAGTGGACAGCACCACAGAGTCTGAAAACCTACCTAAGGGTTCTGTTGATGTTTCAGATTTTACTGGTAGCTGGCCTTTTGTGACTGTGACAGAATAAGGAGAAAAGGTTAGCTTTAGCTCATGATTTGAAAGGCTTCATTTCAGGGTCACCTGACCCTGTTGCTTTGGGCCTATGGCACTGGACAGCACATTATGACAGGAGTGAGTGGTAGAGGAAGCTTATTAATATATTTCATGGTTACCAGGGATAAGCAGGGGGTGAGAGAGGAGGAGGTAATGAGAAAGAAGCAGGAGGAAGAGGAGAAAGTGAAGAAAAGGAAGCAAGGAAAGAAAAAAAAAGAGGAAGATGGAGGAGGAGCAGCAGGAGGAAGACAGTGAGATGGAGGTCAGGTTCCAATATTGCCTTCACCGGTATACCCCCAGTGACCCAACTTGAGGCCCCTCTTCCTAAAGTTTCTACCACTTCTAGTAGCCCACGGTGTTTCTGTCTTTCTTCCTCTGCTCCTCTTTCTTCTGTCTGTCTGTCTTTCTTTTTCTTCCTTTCTTTTTTCTTTCTCCTTCCTTCCTTCCTTCTTTCCTTTCCTACCCATTTCCTTATCAGATAGTCAAGGGTCAACAAATTCCATATGATTGTTTTGATTTTCCCATGGCAGGAACAGGATTTCTTAGTGGTGTCAGGCAATGAAGAAGGAGGTCTCCTAAGTTTCGAGTTGTGACCTGAATAACTCTTATTTCCACTGGGTCATCTTCTCACTGGTGGCTTCTTTTTTAAAAATATATTTAGTACAGGGTCTACAGGGTGTACAGGGTCTCACTG
>PVJA010021950.1:0-34802 GCA_004027025.1 Myocastor coypus
CTCACTTTGGTAGCCCAGGCTGGTCTCGAACTCACACCGATCCTCCTGCCTCAGCCTCCTGAGTGCTGGTGTTACAGGCATGCGCCACCACGCCCGGCAAGGGCCCTTTCTATTTATTTAGTATTTTAGGGAATGGTCTATAAGCAGCGGTTCTCAACCTTTCTAATGCCGTGACCCCACAATACAGTTCCTCATGTTGCAGTGACCCCAAACCAAAAAATAATTTTGGTGGCTACTTGAAAACTGTAATTTTGGGGCCCAGCAGGATGGCTCAGTGGTCTAAAGCACCTGCTTGGGAAAGCTTGGGCGGCTTTAGGGACCGCGGTTCGATCCCTGGCACCACATGCTGTGCCAGCCCTGCCCTTGGGGCCGGCTGAGCCGGCCATAAAAATGAGTGAATAAGCTGGGCGTAGTGGTGCACGCCTGTAATCCCAGCACTCCGGAGGCTGAGGCAGGAGGATTGGTGAGAGTTCGAGACCAGCCTGCGCTACAAAACTGAGCTCAAGGCCAGCCTGAACTGTACAGCAAGACCCTGTCTCGAAAAAGAGAAAAAAAAAAAAAAAAAGAGTGAATAAACAAAGGTTCTCAAACAAGAAAAAAATGAATAAATAAAATAAAAAATGATGATGAAAATATGTAATATAACCATTGTTAAATTTGAACAATAAAAAATATTAATAAAAATAACAATAAAGGGCTGGGGAGATAGCTCCGTGGCACAAGTGCCTGCCTGGCAAGTGCAAGGTCATGAGTTTGAACTCTGGTCCCACAAAAAAAAAAAAGAAAAGTAAAAAATAATAAAATAAATAAACTGTAATTTTGCTACAGTTATGATTTGGAATGTAAATACCTGATATGTGTTATATATTCTCATTGCTACAAATCAAACATAATTTAAACAGTGATTAATCACAAAAACAATATTTAATTATATGTTGGGAAATATTTATTACTAATTCCAATAAATAACATTTCACCATGGCATAGCATGGGTTTAAATATGTATTTTCTGATGGCTTTAGGCAACCCCTGTGTTTTGGTCCTTCGACCCCCGCCTGGGTGGCGACCCACAGGTTGAGAATCGCTGGTCTATAGGGTGTTCAGGGTCTCAGTACTAGATTGGACAGGCAGGAGGAGGAGGAGGAGGAGCAGGAGGAGCAGGAGGAGCAGGAGGAGCAGGAGGAGCAGGAGGAGCAGGACGAGCAGGACTAGAAGGAACACCAAGAGAGTCGGCGGACACGCCCACTGTAAGGGCTTCCACCGACCACCTACAGCTCCGTATTCCCAGGAACCCAGGAAGCGCTCGTAACATTTTCCGATTCTCTCTGCCGGAGTCAAGTCGCAGATCCCAGCCTGGCTGATTCAATAGCAGCGTGTCCTGGGGGCTCACACATCTTGCCTTCTGAGCCTCAGCGTCCCCAGCTATAAACAGGTTAGCCGAGTTGCTCCTGGTCCGTGTTCCACCTTGGCTCACGGAGGAGACCCTCAGGCTTGGAAGGGCTCCCCCTGTCCCACCCTTCAACCCGAAGGGCTCTTCCTAAAACATTCGCAGGCCTTGAGGCAGAGCCCCAGCGCTCTGGCTCTGTCTGTTGGGACTGGGAAAAGGACTGACTTTGAGCAAGCGACTTAACCTCTCCATGCTTGGCCTTCTGTTGAGCAGCCATTGGCCATCAGAACCCACCTCCTAGGCCCGAGAGAGGATTCACTGAATTAGCGCACGTCTCGGAACAAGAGCACAGCGGCTTTCCCTCTTCGTTCCCAAGGACTTCAGACCTTTTTCAACCCACTCAAGACACAGGTAAGAGTTTGGAGACCGCCAGCTTTTGTCTGCTTGGTGAATACCTCGCGGTGATCTTACGCTCCCTTTGGAGTGAGGCATCGGTTGCGGTTGCGCCTTGCTTTCTGGGCCCACGCTCCCTTTGGTACCTCTTACGTGTACAGCCGCCATGAATTCAGTGTACTTGGGGCACACTCCTGCACCCATCTGATGTAGTGAACATTGTTTCTTTGTAGCTTTCTTTACCTATTGCGCCATCTCCTGCAAACAGCACCCTGAAAACAACACCCTATGTCTTTTGAGGTCACAAGCACTTTCCTCATTTTGTGCGGGTTATTTAGGACAAACAGGAGTGGCGGGTAGGACCGCAGGTGCTCCCGGGTCTGAGCTTAAGTGGTGGCTGGTTGGATGGTAGTTGCTCACAGCTGCCCCTTCCTGCTGGCATTGCCTAGAGGGAGTCCCTGGAGCTGCCCAACAAGTTGCACCTGGGGTCAGTGGCTGACGCCAGTGACACATACCAGCCCCGTCCTCAAGGCAGCTGTGCAGAGCAGTCCGCTCTCCAGAGCTGGGGTCGGGGGGGTGAGCCGGCCGAGACCAACTTCTCCGGTTCGGCCTTTGCCCCCTCTTGTCCTGCTGACTCGTGGAGCAGCACAGATCCTTCCAGAGGCTCCTCCTCGCCAGCTCTACTCCCAGCCGAACTGACATGAGCCAGGTAGGAAGGACACAGAGGCTGGCGGCTCCTTGGTCAGGAGTGCTCATCAACATGGCTGTCTACCATCCCTTCAGTCTTGACTCCTACGCAGCCCCATTTTGTTGCTTTCCTTGACGTCCTCTAAGTGGTCCATGGTCTTCTGCCCTACAGTGTCCTCACTGTGGTTGCCTAAGCTTTCTTAAGCAGCCGCTTTAGACTACTGAACCATCTTGCTACCCGTCCCCCTCCTGACATTTTAGCCAGACTGTGCTTGACACCTGCCACAGAGTAACTATAGGTGCACCATGTAAATGCAGTCTTTCCACCCTCCAGCAACCCTACTACGAAGCAGGTGTTCCTATCCCTCCCTTTTCACAGAAGAGAAAGCTGAGGCTCAGAGAGGTGCAGTTGCTCATCTTTGACAACACACACAGGTGCCAGGTGTTGGACTTTAGTGCCGTCTGCTTTAACTCCAAAGCCACAGTTTTATCCACACTGTGCACAGGTAACACAGCTGCTATGGCTACTGCGCTCCCCAGAGCCTCCTGCATGTCAGGTCAATACACGGGAGCTGACCAGCCTTGTTCCCCGAGGCAGTGGAGTCTTGGAGTACGACTGGAACTCAGGCTCCACAAACTACTAAAGGTGCCAATGGGAACCCGTTTCCTAAGCTCTGAGGGCCTTGGTTCTTTTATCACAATGCTAAGAGGGCTGTTGAGTGGGTTAAATGAGATCTCCAAAGGGGATGGTTTAGCCTGGCATGCGTGATTAGCAGTAAGGTGTAGCTGTGACGACTTACCATTGTGTGGTCACTTCCTGTTACAGAGGAAGGACTTGGACCCTGTTTTGGCTAGTGAAGGGACTGTCCAGTGCCCTCCAGCACCCCTGTCCTCACCAGGGGGACCCACAGGAGAGGTCTTGCAAGGCCACACTTCTCAGGGCTGCCCCTGCCCTGAGCAGGCCAGGTGGGGCCTGTCACGCTGTCCTGTCTGAAACTCCAGAGCATTCATGTCTAGCCTGGGCCAGTGGGGCCCCCCGACTGCCAAATCCTGCGAGTTTTCAGGATACCCAGGAATCTGGGTTATTGTATCAAATCTCCCATATTAAATGTTTTAACTAAGAACACATTTTCAGTGCTGAGGGGGGCCAACTAAACCCATCTGTGGGTGGATGTGGCCTCAGTTTGCAGCTCTGGGTTAGAGGTTTTGGTTGATGTGGTCGCGCACGTGAAAGCGAAAGGTGCCCCTCCCCCGCGGCCAGGCTCTACCTCCGGAGCCTAAAGAGGGAGCCAGGGCTCCTCCTCTGTGACTGCTGCACTTTCCACGGCAGGCTCAAGAAGAAAGCGAGATCTCATGAGGTGAATCTTCTTGCGCCCTGACAGTGCAAGGAGTGAAGTCAGGTTCATGTGGACCTGTGTGTGCACAAATGCACCCAGGAGCGTGTGTGCATGTGGGTGGGTGTGCACGGACACGCATGTGTGTCAGAGGGAGGTGAGCATGGAATGGGCCAGTTGAAAGTTCCAAATCGAAACGCTAAAGTTACTAAACTGTTTGCATTTTCATTCATTCTGTTTAGAGAAGCAAGGGGGGGGGAGTATGTGTGTGTGTGTGTGTGTTTATTTTATGCATTTAGTACAGGGTCTACAGGGTAGCACTGCATAGATGGGACTGGTAAGGATTCTTCTGTTTACAGCCTCCCAAGTGCTGGGAGTACAGGCAAGGCACCATGCCCAGTCCCATTCAACTTGGGCCCTGGGGGCAGGGCTGGCACAGCAGACACCAGAGGTAGGGGCTGGTGTTGCTCACCAGAGATCGAAACCTGGTCCCTGCACCTACCTGGACAGCAGCTTTAGACCTTCCTGTGATCACGATGGGCAAAATCCTGACACAACTCATCCTAAATGGAAAGGATGATTGTGAGACTGCATCAGCTCCCCAGATAAATGCAATTACTATGCACCAAAAACATACTTTCTTTTTTTTTTTTCCAGAACTGGGGATTGAACTCAGGCCCTTGCATTTGCCAGGCAAGTGCTTATTCTACTGAGCTATCCCCCACCCCCCAAAACATACTCTGATAAAAAAATGTTAATGTGTTGAACATATCACATATCTAGCCCACTAAGCATGCTAGCTTGGTGACACAGCTGTTGTCATCATCCCTGTGGGACCGCTGCACTCTGCCACTACTGGGCATCTTTTTTTTTTTTGTGTGTGGGACCAGGGTTCGAACTCACGACCTTGCACTTGCCCAGCAGGCACTTGTGCCTCGCAGCTATCTCCCCAGCGCCTTGGGCATCTTGAGAGAGTCTCATAGCACACCCCCAGACTCAGGAAATGAACAGAATCCAAACCTGGAGAGCACACATCCGCCTGCTCATGCCACCCACGAGGAGACGCAGATGGAGGCTTTGGAGGTCAGGGAGCGTCTGCATTTGTCGAACAAATGGAAGAAAAAAGGCGTTTTCCCCCCAAAGGATACCAATGAGATGTTGTTCAGAGAGAAACACAAGTTGCAGCTTGTGTACAAGATGACTTGGTTCAGGGAAAACGCCACAGAAAGCCCACACTGTCTCCACTAGGCTGGGGCTCAATCCGGCTGTGATGAAAACCTTCCGCTGCTAACATGGGCTACCTTAGGCGTGGGCGTGGGTGGAAGTTGGATAAGAACAGCTCCTTTCTGTTCTGCTTCCCTGGATTTAGTAACCCTGATGTATTTTTTTTTTATTTTAATTTTAATTTATTTTGGTATCGGGGATCAAATTCAGGACCTTGTGTTTACCAAGCAGGTGCTGGGCTCCGGGGCTGTATCCCTGGCTCTGTACTGTTTTAATCTGTTTATTTATTTTTATTTTTGTGGAGGTGGGGATCGAACTCAGGACCTTGCACTTGCCAGGCAGACGCTTGTGTCCCTGAACTATCTCCCAGGCCCCATGTACTGTTTTAGTCTGAAATCCATATAATTAAGACAACAGTTGAAAAAAATCTAACATGAGCACCTAGACAGAAAACTGTCCGCTGTCCCAGTTATAGAGACACTGTCCTTTTCCCGTGGCCCCTCATCTTCCAATGTCACTGCTACATGCTTCCTTTTTCTCAAATTCTCACTGGAGGAAACTCAGCAAGTGCTCATGAATTTAAAAAAAAAAAACCTTGAGCCGGGTGTGGTGGCGCACGCCTGTAATCCCAGCACTCGGGAGGCTGAGGCAGGAGGATCGGTGCGAGTTCGAGACCATTCTGGACTACAAAAAGTGAGCTCAAGGCCAGCCTGAACTGCACAGTGAGACCCTGTCTCAAAAAGACAAAAAAAAAAAAAAACCTTGAAATCATCAGAATTGCACCATCACGGACTTTTCAGTGCCCACCACATTGACCTGTAGCTCCTGGAAATGGCCACCATCGGCCATGGGCTGAAACCCTTGCCAAGTGTTTGAGACCCCCTAGGGCTGTCACCCACGGTGCAGATCCTGCCAAGTCAGGCTGGGGACACACTTGCAGGGGAATGAGCCTCACCCCCAGAGATTTTGGGCCACAGATCAGGACAGGGCTGGAAGGTAGCACTGAGCCAGCATGCCAGGCTTCTGTCACAGGTGCCCTGGGTTCACACCCAAGCACCAGCCCTAACTCCAGCAATTGCTTGTTGCTAGTGGTGAAACCATTCAGCCACAGAAGACACTGGCTCAGGGAGCTGCCTGGCGTGGCATAGCCTAGGCTACATGCAGGTTTCCACCCGCCACCTCCCTGCTAAGCACTCACCCCGCTGTGCTGCAGCATGCCTGCACCCCGCACCACTGCTCCTGCTGCCCACAGATGTTATTGTTTTCTTATGCCTCCGATTAAACAAAACAAAAAAAAAAATCCTGTCATCAGGCAGCAGGCCTAATGCACAGAGGCATTAACCAGATTCGCAACCTGACCCTGCCTTTCATTCCTGGAGGCACATTCCCTCCAATGGCTGCTGGAAGGGTGGGGTCATCTTTCCAATCCAGCCCTAGCCAGGCACCAACCAGGACCAGCCTGGTGGGCTCCAGGACCCCTGCAAATGCCTCTGAAAATGAGCTGGTCAGCCTGTCACCATGACTACCCTTGGGTGTTCTACTAGTCCCCTGAGGTGGTTTTCCCTAGACAACAGGAAAATCAAGACTAGGGAAACTGAGGCCCACAGTGCTGGAGGCCCCATCAGACCAGAGGCAGAAGCCACCAGCTTCCTTTCAGCCTCAGGCTTCTGAGGGATATAGGTGAGGATCCCCAGGAATCAGGCCCAGCTGATAGCAGAGCAGGGTCCTGCCTAAACTCATCTTCCAGTCCTGGGGACAGCAGCCTGACTCCCAGGAGTCCTGCTTGGGGCCATGCCTGTGAGCCAGGCAGTGTAGATGCACAGCTCAGGCCTGAGGGAGCCTTGGGGGGCTCCTCGATGTAGGTGGGGACCTTGGGGCTCTGAGAGCATGAGGCTCTGGAGACACAAGGGAGCCCTGGGCCCGAGGGTAGCAGATGAAAGGCTTCGGACTTCAGTCTAAGAGATCCATGGAAGTCACTCCAGGGTATAGAGAAGGTTATTTCCCAGCAACACAGAAAGGGGGCGGGGAGGAAGACAGACAGGGAAGTAAGGGGAGGGAGAAGGGGAGAGGAAGAGGAAGGAGAGGAAGAAAGGATGGTGTGGTTCAGACTGGAGCTGCCTTTGTACAAGGCCAGCCTCTGGGTGGCGAGGAGGGAGGGCCAGGTGTGCAGGGGGCAGGAGGACAGTGGGGAGCCCAGGCTGGGGATGTTCAGGGGAGCAATGAGAGCACAGGTGTGGAAGGGCAGGGCAGGGACTCTCCCTGGTGGAACAGGGCAGATGTGGGTGGGTGTCGGAGAGCAAGAGTGAGGGAGACCGATCAATGCTAAAAGCAGACTCACCATGACATTTTGTCCAACTATGTTCAAGGTATTTTCCCAGATAGGATACAACCATGGGGAAGCCTTAATGTAGGAGTGAGGGCCTGGGACATAGCTCAGTAGTCTAAGCACCTGCCTGGCAAGTGCAAAGACAGGTTCGATTCCTGCACTGCACGCTGTGTCAGCCCTGGGACCCTGGGCTTGCTGTGCCAGTCCCAAAACCAGGCGTGGTGCTCTACACCTGTAATCCCAGCACTGAGGGGGCTGAGATAGGATCACTATGAGCCCAAGCTGTGTCGCAAAACCCTGTACTGTACCTAATTAATTAAATATATATGATTGACATGAGGAACAAATTCAGTATTTATTGAGTACCTATAACATGTCAAGTATTGTTCCTGGTCCCATGCAGATGGGACAGCAAGAGAGAAAGCATCCTACTTCTATGTGAGGGGAGGAGAGAGCTGATAGATAAGAAGGCCGCCGTGGCATGTGAGTAAAAGAAGCAGAGGAGCACAGCAGAAGGAGGCCCGAGCGTGAAGTGCAGGCAGAGGGTGGAGTTCCCAGTGCCACGGCCAGGAACGTTTCATCAATACGACCTGCTTTGATTTCTTTTCCCACTTTTCAAAAGCATCTCAATTGCGAAGCGCTTCGCATGTCACATGGCTCCCCCATCGAAAGCTTACAATCCAGTGGCTTTGATTCTGTCCACAGAGCTGTGTGACCCTCACCACAATCCAATTCCAGCATGTCCCCAACAGCCTCTGACTCACTGCAGCCTCCACCGCGACTTTCCTAGGCGGGGCATTTCCAGTAGTGGGATCCCACAGTAAGTGGTCTTTGGCATCCGGCTGCTCTTGTTCAGCAGTGTGTTTTCAAGATCTTTAATGAGACAGTGTTTGAGCAAACGCCAGGAAGTGAGCAAGTTGGTTGTACAGATGTCACGGAATTCCACGCAGAAAAGAGGCCATGGTCAGTGAACCCCTTGTTGTATGTTATGTGTCAGTGCCGAGAGAAACGAGAAGACCGATGAAGGTAGCTTAGAGGGCTCACTGAGATTCGGCCTTCAGTGAGCTAAGAACCCCAGAAGCAAATCAGCTTTATTTCCGGTAGTGAGCGTGATCTTGGGCGTAATCACTAAAGTAAAGGAGGACCATGTGCTTAGTCACAGACGTGACCATGAGCTCCATTAAATTCCATCCTTTCCCCATCAATAGTTTCACTCAGGGGTCAACCATTAGCATTCCAAGCAAGGGAGAAAGCAACAAATAGAAAGCCCACAGGTGAAGCCGCTATCCATCACCTGGAGTCCCAGCTTTCCGGGACTCCCCTAGCCCAGCTTTCCGGGATTTTCAGCAACAGATCACAGATGTCCCTGGGCCCTTCTTGAAATGCCAATTAGGCTACAACGCCCAACTGCATGACCGAAGGAAATAAGGGTCCTGCTCCAGCCTACTGGGGGAGGGGAGTTTGCTCGGCAAGCAGAGAGGATGGCGGAACCAACCCCTAAGTCCAGTTTCTAGCTTGGGGTGGTGGCTTGCAGAGATGGCCCCTGACTACCCTGGGGGCTTTCAAGGGCTCTTGGGGCCCCCAAAGCTGGGAGGTGAGGGGCTCCTGCAGCCGCATGGAGTTGGCATGGCATTCCAGCTCTGGTGAGCTGGGTGAGAGCCCAGGACAGTGGGGAGACGGGTCACTGTGATGATCGGGGGAGCAGAGGATGGAGATAGGCTGCGGTGGGGCCTGCAGTGAAGGGAGGCTCTTTCTCCACATCTCTTCATCTTGGACTGAGTTCTATGTCTCTACTGGGCTCTCAGGAACCCAAAGGGGCCTGCTGGGGTTTGCACATTGGAGGATCTAAACTAAAAGACTCTGTCTGAGTCCACCCAGGTAACCCTGGCTTCTTCCAGGCAGGGGCAAGGATGGGGCATGCAAAGTGGAAGGGATACCTACGGCCTAGCAGTGTGGACAGGGAGAGGGCAGGGGTCTCAGGATCCCGGAAGAGACAGCTCTGGGTAAGCTTCAGAGGTGCTTTATTCCTCTGTGTTCCACAGATGCCCCTGACTGGTACCATTCAGGATCCCCAACTGTGATATTCCCACAATGCTGGACCCCCTCTAATAATCAGAATCAGTCCCAGAGAGAAAACAGGTGTCTCAAGGAGGCTAGGACTTCTGTATGTAAACTCAAAGTAGCATGTGTGGATTGACAAGGATACTTTCCCTGTTATAATATATTAATTTTTAGGGGCCTGGCGGGATGGCTCCGTGGTCTAAAGCGCCTGCTTGGAAAAGCTTGGGTGGCTTCAGGGACCGCGGTTCGATCCCCGGCACCACATGCTGCGCCAGCCCTGCCCTCGTGGCAAGCTAAGCCGGCCATAAAAATGAGTGAATAAACAAATAGAGGTTCTGAAACAAGAAATAAATAAATAAATAAATACAATAAAAAAATCTTTTAAAAATATATTAATTTTTAAATTTTGCAGTTTTGCATATATTGTAATTTCTTGATTTGCAGGTTTTGTTTTTTGTTTTTGTCTTTTTGAGGCAGGGTCTCACTATGCAGTTCAGGCTGGCCTTGAGCTCACTTTTGTAGCCCAGGCTGGTCTCAAACTCACAGCGATCTTCCTGCCTCAGCCTCCCAAATGCTGGGATTACAGCCATGCACCACCACACCCAGTAATTTGCCCACATTTTTAAACTTTCCATTTTTGCCTATAGTTCTAAAATGTAGAGGCTTGCCTTTTTTTCTAAACAAAGAATGACACAACATGTATTACGTGTCTAAGCATGAGGGTGTCCAGCTTCTACAAGAGCTCTTCTCTGCAAGCAAATTATAATACCACGGTCATATCTATATCAGTCAGCTACTACTGAGTAACAAAGTACTCCAAAACTCAGCGGCATCCAGCAAAAGCATTTGGTTCTCTCAAGGGAGCGAGGCAACCCCTACCCCTCCTGGCGGAACTGATGTTCTTAAGTTTAAGAAAGAATGAAAAGGATGCAGAAGCAGGTACATGTGTGCATTCAGCTCAGGTGAGTACCCTCCGGAGGTGACCAGTGGTGTGTGCCTTTGTGTTTGTTTCCTTATGAACAATATATTTATTGCAATTATTTGTCCTTATTATACTCCTTGTATTCCCTCCTTATCTTTAGTGATTGTGAAGAGTCAGAAAGTGCCTTTAATCCTTTTTTTTTTTTTTGTGGGACCTAGGTTCAAACTCATAACCTTGCACTTGCCAAGCAGGCACTTGTGCCACGGAGCCATCTCCCTGCCCCACTCCTTTAATCTTAATTATAAGGTATTCCAGGCTCATCTGCACATTCCCTGCCCTAGACCTAGAATCAGCCTATTCCAGTTTTCATTATGTTAATAATTTTAATTGAATCAATTAACTTATATACATTCTAGTTGTTATGGTTTGTGTCTAGTTGTCCCCCCAAAGTCTCATGCAGTCATGGGGCAGGGACTTCTAGAATTTGAGATTAACCCGTGATCCACTGGGATTATGGTTAAATCAAGGATAAGATTATGGGTCTGAGTACTGCTGGGATTATGGGTGTGGCCTGAGGCAGAGAGCCTGAATGTAATATAAGAGAGACAGAGAGATACTCTCTGTTCTCTTTGTTGCCTGTGTTGCTGTTACATCGCCATGAACTGCTGCTCTCTGCCATGTGCCTCTCTGCCTTGGAACCAGCCGAGTACCAACTGAAGCCTCCAGTAACTGAGCTGAATAAACCTTTCCTTCCTTCAGCTTGAGTTTTGGATATTTGTCCAGAAATGAGAGAGAGCCGGGCGTGGTGGCGCACGCCTGTAATCCCAGCACTCGGGAGGCTGAGGCAGGAGGATTGGTGAGAGTTCGAGACCAGCCTGGGCTACAAAAGTGAGCTCAGGACCAGCCTCAACTGCATAGCAAGACCCTGTCTCAAAAAGACAAAAAAAAAAAAAAAAAAAAAAAAGAAATGAGAGAGAACAGTAACTGAGACTCTAGTCTTTTATTTATTTATTTATTTTTAAAGTACCGGGAATCGAGCTTATGACCTTGCTCTTGCCAGGCAGGCACTTATGCCACTGAGCTGTATCCTTAGCCCCTTATATAAATTTTTAAAAATTAAACTGACACCTAAACATTATACATATACTTTAAATCATGCTACCTTCATAAAAAAAAAAAATAAACATTATACATATTTGCGGGATACCTTGGGATACTTCGGTGCATTATACATTGTGTAATGTTCAAATCAGAGTAAACGGGAGTGTCATCCTAGCATTCGAGTGGTTGAGGCAGGAGGATTAGTGAAAATTTAAGACCAGCTGGGTGTGGTGGTGAACTCCTATAATTCCCGCACTTGGGAGGCTGAGGCAGGAGAATGGTTGCAAGTTTGAGACCAACCTAGGATGCAAAGCGAGCTCCAGGCCAGCCTGAGCTGCACAGTGAGACCGTCTCAAAAAGAAACCAAGCAAACAAAATGAAGAAAAGTTTGAGGGCCCGGTGGGATGGCTCAGTGGTCTAAAGCGCCTGCTTGGGAAAGCTTGGGTGGCTTCAGGAACCGACGTTCGATCCCGGCACCACATGCTGCGCCAGCCCTGCCCTCGGGGCAGGCTGAGCCAGCCATAAAAATGAGTGAATAAACAAAGGTTCTGAAACAAGAAAAATAAAATAAAAAATTCTTTAGAAAAGAAAAGTTTGATGGGGGCTGGGGAGATAGCTCCGAGGCACAAGTGCCTGCTGGGCAAGTGCAAGGTCGTGAGTTCAAACCCTGGTCCCACAAAAAAAATAAATAAATAAAATAAATAAATAAATAAATAAATAAATAAAAGAAAAGTTTGAGCCCAGCCTGCACTACATAGTGAGACACAATCTCAAAATAAGACAAAACAAAATAAACAGCAAAAGCAAATCAGAATAAACATCTGTCTTCTCAGCTACCCATCATCTTTTTGGTGCAGACACTCAGCATTCCTCCCTTTAGCGTTTTGAAATCCACCGCACGTTATTATCCAGTCACCTTTCCACGCAAGGGCGCCCCAGAGCGTATTCCTCCCGCCAGCGGGGACTTCACCCCCCCTGAGGAACCTCTCATTGCATGCCCCCTCCCCGTGGTACCAGCCACTGGTAACCACTCACCCGCTCCCAACTTCCACGAGCTCAACCTTTTCAGCTTCCACACAACGCTGAGATCCTGCGGTACTGGTCTTTCTGTGCCCGCGAAGTGTACTTTTTCTAAGAGTTACGGGTTGTGCGACCTCACAGTCCAGCAATTTACAGAGCTGAGAACATTGGGTGGCTCCCCTACACTTCCGCCTGGGCCCCCCTGCCTTCATTCCCTAGAGGAGCTACTGTCACCCTGTCCCATGGACTTGTTGGAGATACTCTCTCAGGCGGTGTTAGGGTTGGGACACCCACCATGCAAGGAAGACACCAACAGACGCCTTCTCATGCATTCAGCAAGGGGTTTATTTGTCCATGCATGGGGCTCGATGTACACGCAGGAACGAAGAGCCCCGAGTTGAACAGGGTCGGGGTTTATAAGTACATAGAGCAAAGGGAGGAAGGGTCCACGTGGGCACAGGTACAGAAACAGCATTGGTCAGTTCAAATGGCTCGTTACAGTTATTGGGAATAATCAAGCGGAAGCCGAAGGCCAAGTGATGAGGGGAACTCCCTAATATGGTCAGGGAAGGCATATTTCATAGATCTCTTGATCAAAGAAACTCCTGAGCAAAGGGGAGGCAGGCCTCGCCTTGACTCCTAGCTAACTTGGGCTATCTACAACTGTATTACCTCATCTCCCAGCACACTGGGAGTCAAGGGACAAATGGCTCTGCTCCTGGAAAGGAACAAAGAGAGCATTCGTCCCTTACATTTTCAAAGAGAGCATTTGCCCCTTACATTTTTTTTTTAATTTTTATTTATTTGTTTATTTATTTATTTATTCTTGTTTCAAAACCTTTGTTTGTTCATTCACTCATCCCTATGGCCGGCTCAGCCCGCCCTGAGGGCAGGGCCGGAGCAGCATGTGGTGCCGGGGATCGAACTGTGGTGCCTGAAGCCGCCCAAGCTTTCCCAAGCAGGCGCTTTAGACCACTGAGCCATCCCATCGGGCCCCTGCCCCTTACATTTTCAAAGGGAGCATTCGTCCCTTACAGCGGTATATATATATATATATATATATATATATATATATATATCATAGGCTTGTTGTTGTTGTGATTGTTTGTTTGTGGTACCAGAGATTGAACTCAGGACCTTGCACTTGCTAGGCAGGTGCTTATTCTACTCAGCTATCTCCCCAGCCCTAGGCTTGGTTTTTAAACTCAAAAAATGAGCTCTTTTTTATTTTAGATAGTATAGCATACAATAATTTTGTTTAAAGGGTACACAATGGGGCCCAGCAGGATGGCTCAGTGGTCTAAAGCGCCTGCTTGGGAAAGCTTGGGCGGCTGTAGGGACCGCGGTTCGATCCCCGGCACCACGTGCTGCGCCAGCCCTTCCGTCGGGGCGGGCTGAGCCGGCCATAAAAATGAGTGAATACACAAATAAAGGTTCTGAAACAAGAAAAAAAAAATTTTTTTAAAAAAGGGTACACTGGTAGTTCTAATTGTAGCTAACACTACTGTAGCATTTGACGTGTATGAAAGAATTGAAGTCGAGCAGAGGGCTTACTGCATCCAAAATCCAGGCTGCCCTTCCTGCCTGCTCCACTGGACTCCCTGGGTCATATTTGAGAAGGTCATCATTTCTCAGGGTGTGGTCATCTCAGTGATTTGACGTAAGAGTAAGTGGACATTTTAACAGGAATGTATTTTATTCTTGGTTTGGTTTGTTTGTTTGGTACTGGGGATTCAATTTAGGACATTGTACTTGGAGGCAGGCGCTTATGCTTTGGAGCTATTTCCCCAGCTCCCAGGATTGTGTTTGTTTGTTTGTTTGGTATCTTAGAGAAGGGTCTACAGGGTGTTCCAGGTCTCACTACTAGATCAGACTCACAGTGATCCACCTGTTTACAGCCTCCCAGGAGCTGGGGTTACAGGCAGGTGCCGCCACGCCCAGTCTCAAGGAATGTATTTTAATGTATGTGGGAAAATAAAAATGGGGATTATAAACAAGACAGAAGCGGCCCAGGGTTTCCAAACTGCTTCTATTTCTGAAGCTGACTTTGTCCTCAGCTGACTCCAGGTAACTAGGAGCCCGTCTCCATTGCTATCATTCCAGGTAGTTCTGGGAAGCTTCCGCTATCTCTCCATTTCTCGGCTTCCTCCTCTGCCTGGAAGACCCAGCCTCCAGGGGGCCATTCTGAAAGTTTGATTACAATCAGGACATCCCAGAGGACCAGAACAGGGTAGGCTGTCAGGCGCCGGGGATGCCAGTACTTTTCTCTAAGAGAGGGAACAGGAGGGCCTGGGGCCACACCAGTAGCTGCACCGCTGAGCCTGTCTCTACACCCAGGGCCCGATTGTGCAGCTCCCGCAGAGGCAGAGGCGGAGGTGAGGAAAACGCAACCACAGGGTTCTGATCTACTGGGAAAAGGGAGGAGCCCTTCCAGACACCCTCAGAATTAGGCTAAGAGCTGAGTGGGAGGGGAAACTTAGCAAGAATCCACGTAGGAGTGGTCCAAAAGAATCAAAAAGAATGGCAAGTCAGTCTCCGACAGGAAATGCCTGCCCGCCTCTGCTAGCCAGCATCCCTGCCCAGAGGCCACTGGCACTATTTTCTCTTTCTCTTTCTCTCTCTCTCTTTCTTTCTTTCTTTCTTTCTTTCTTTCTTTCTTTCTTTCTCTCTTTCTCTCTTTCTCTCTTTCTCTCTTTCTCTCTTTCTCTCTTTCTCTCTTTCTTTCTCTCTCTCTCTCTTTCTCTCTCTCTTTCTTTTTTTTTGTCTTTTTGAGACAGGGTCTCACTATGCAGTTCAGGCTGGCCTTGAGCTCACTTTTGTAGCCCAGGCTGGTCTCGAACTCACACTAATCCTCCTGCCTCGGCCTCCCAAATGCTGGAATTACAGGCATGTGCCATCACACCCAGTCTTTGGCAGTATTTTCATGAGTGTTATTTTGGCTCCGGTCTAACAGTCCCCTCAGAATGCTCAGAAGTTGAGATGCAGGTGGCTGGATCGTGAGGCCTGTAACCGCAGAGTGAATTCCTCTATCGGTGGATTCATAACTTGAGAGCATTCTCAGGAAGTGATAGAAACTTAGGTAATGGGCCAGCTAGCAGGAGGAGGTCACGGGGCCCTGTGCTAGAGAGCTGGATGTATCCCAGGCTCCTTCTACTCTGACTCTGTGACTACTTCCTGGCTGCCCCAAACTGAGTGGGTTTCTCTGCCACACCCTTCTGCCTTTATATTTCGGCCTCACCCAGACCTAAAGCAATCGCCCAACTGGCCATGGATTAATACCTCAGTAACTGTGCGCCAACATAAACCTTTGCTCTTTTTTTTTTTTTCTTGTCTTTTTGAGACAGGGTCTCGCTGTGCACTTCAGGCTGGCCTTGAGCTCACTTTTGTAGCCCAGGCTGGTCTCGAACTCACACTGATCCTCCTGCCTCAGCCTCCCAAGTGCTGGGATTACAGGCATGCACCACCATGCCCAGCTTATTGTAGCTGCCCTTTTGTGACAGAGGTGTTCCACCTTGCACAATGTCCCCAAGGCTCATCCACATAGATACCTGTGTGAGAATCCCCTTCCTCTTTGGCGGGGAGAGACATTCCACTGCGTACACGCACAAGGTTTGGTTTATCTGTGCACCTGCCAGTGACTGCCTTGGTTGCGTCTGCAGCTGGCTATTAGGAATGGTGCTGATGGTTCATTAGTTCTTAGAGACTAGCATAGAGTATCCAGGCTAGGAGCACAGGCTTTGGAGCTGAAGGGATCTAGGTTTGAGTTCAGCCTCCACCCTGTGCACACACACCCTGGAATCTTGGACACACAGCGGGCTGTTCCATGGAGGAGGACTGTGGCCCTCGCTCAGGCCATCACTGGAAGAGGTTGTCCTCTTAGAAGGACGGTCTCCACTGTCCCCGTGGACTGTCCCCGAGTTTCCCTGGGTCTTTTCAGCCTGGGGCTGTGTCATCTGGAGGCCACGGGCCCCTCCAGGCTGGCCCACTTCCTTTTCTGCTCAGCTTGCCACACCCAGCCTCTGTGGAGCCTGGGACCATGGATCCAGGGAGAACAGGCAAGCACAGCTCTGGGAGAGAGCCTCCCCTTCCTCTTCTGGAAGATGCTAGGGTACGCTGATGCTCCCCAAATGCTCCCTACAACACAGGCCCAGACTGTGCTTGACTCCTAATCACCCAAACAAATCACCCTCCCTCTGCTCCTCCCTCCATTCAGTGACTGGGAGTTTTCATCTTTAGGGGTGCTTTTTCTGACATCAGCGTGTCATGCTCATGCGAGAGAAAATCAGTAGCACAAGACTTCAAACAGGCACCCCCTCATTATACCACCTCCCTTAGGGTTTGGGAGGCTGGGGGAGGGGAGGGCTGGACATGGGGGCACATCTGACAACCTCTGGAGACGTTTTTGGTTGTCACGCCTCGGGGATGCCAGGGCCAGTTTGGCTCTGGGGATCCATGCTGTGACGATTTGGGATGGTGGCCGCGCGTCCGCCAGTGGCAGGATGTATTATGAGAAGGGCATCATCAGGAATTCCTTCCGTCCTGGGACACATAGAGGCGACCTACATGAACTAATAGGTGATTTAGTCTGATGGTCGCATGGTCCTATCTGAAGCCCGACGCCGGCTGAAATGTGGGGCTACGGGACTGGACATTTCCCGTCACATCTGTCAAGGAACAAACCTAAGTATGCATATTTGAAAACCTGAAGCGGGCTATGGCTGGTTTTCCTCCTTCCTTTACTAATACCAGCAGTGACATTTCAAGTGGGAGAGAACCCCCGGGAGAACAGGGGCTCCTGCCTTTGAATCCTGGGCCCACGGCTCAAGGGCGTGGGCCCTGCCCTGCGCTGCTGCAATTCCGCCAGTTACGTGTCCCAGCGCTGGCCCAGGGCTCTCTCCAGCTGAAAGTCCTTCTGCTCAAAGTATGTGATTCGGGCTTATTTGTTTGTGTGCTGTATTCCCTTTGATTCTGGTGTAGGCAGGAGCCAGCCTAGAAAAGAGGCAGCCACACACCCTGTGTGAGGGGTGACAGGAAGATTCCTGGCCAGAATTGGGGGCTGAGGTCCCGCCATTTCTGGCCTGATACCCTGCACAGCCCACCATCCACCACCGACCACTGGACCCCATGGCCCCACCCTGGCTGGGCCCTGCTTTCCACCAGGCTGAGAGCAGGCCCTGCCTTATCTCCAGACGCCTGTTATCTGCCCGCCCATCTGTGGACAAATGGCCAGCCGGCTGGCTCCTGGTCACCCCTGCCTGGGGGGCAGCCTCCTCACAGGCCTGTGTCTGGCAATTTAGGCTGGAGCCCAAGGTGGGGGGTCTCCCATGGAGGGGCCCAGACCAGCCCCACCCCAGGGGCGTTCAGTCCCAGAGCTGAGCTGCCTGGACCTCACCGCCCCCGCTACCAAGACTGATCTGCGATCTAAGCAGAGGCCCTGTGGGGTGGGAGAGGCCCACAGCTGTCATTCCACCAAGCAGTTAGAGAAACTGAGGCTTGGAAGGGGCTGGAGCCTGTTGCAGGTCACACAGCAAAGTGATGGCATTGCTGGGATTAGAACCCAGGCCTCTGAGCTTCTGGACTCTGAAAAGGAAAGGGAGCCCACAGACCAGGCTCCCTGGAGATACAGAGGAGACTGAGGCCAGACTTCTTTTTTTTTGTCTTTTTGAGACAGGGTCTTGCTATGCAGTGTAGGCTGGCCTTGAGCTCACTTTTGTAGCCAAGGCTGGTCTCGAACACACCGATCCTCCTGCCTCAGCCTCCCAAGTGCTGGGATTACAGGCATGCACCACCACGAGGCCAGACTTCTTGGTCATTGATTTCTTCACCTCTCAGAGAAACGTGGCCTAGAGGGCCACGCCTGCTCTGGCTCCTGGAGACCAGGATGTGCAGGCAGAGGCCAGGAGCAGAGCCAAGCACACGGGCCCCACTTGGTGACCCTGGTTCAAGTCCCACCCCTCCTGCTTATGGGCAATTGCTTTGCCTTCGTCTCTGTCCCCCACTTCCCCCATATGGAAAATGGAAGAGTCAGGTGTCCTTACCCTGCAGAGCGGTTATGAAGACTGAACGTGTCGTTCTGCACACGTGGAACCCTGAGGACACAGAAGTGGCCACCAGGGTAAGTTGCTGCAATATGGACACCATGTGGCTGAAGAGCTTCATCTAGCAGTTGTGGTGTCTGGGTGGACAATCTGGCTAGGCTGAGTGACCTTGGGCAGCTGACTCAACACCTCTGAGCCTCTATTTTCCTGTCTGTGGAAAGGGACAGTACATCTTCGAGACATGAGTGAGAGCCCCGTGTGAGTCAGCACAGCAGGGTGGGGACGGGGGCTGCCAGTGACCTTCAGGAAGAACTCTGCGTAGAAGTTGAGCCAGCTCGAGGGCCTTTGTTTACAGAGCCCTTCTGTTCTCTGATGGATGTGGCCAGCAGAAGTCTGTTTGCAGGTTTCTCCTGGAAACATGAATCAAGGTCTGTTTGGAGAACAAGTGTGTGTCTCTGTCAAACACTTCCCCTTTGACGGGGCCACAGAGCCCTGGGAGGCCGAGCAGAATGTGTCCCAGACTGTCCCTGGGGACAGAGGCTAGTGTGGGAGATGCGGCCTGTAGGAAGGCCATGCACAGACAGCCTGGGCTCCGGCCCCGGCTCCTTGGAGACAGCAGCCCCTCCCTGGCCTCAACGAGCTCTCCAGAAAGCAAGATAAAACCTGGGCCCAGCAGAAAGCCAGGAGCAGTGATAAGGACCCATCTGCCTCCCTCTGATTCTCCACGGCCTGGCTGCCTGTCGCTTGCAGCGGTGTAAATCTCATAGCTCTAAGCCCTGGGGTCTCCTTGCAGGGGATCAAGACGAGCTTCCTCAACATGGCCTCCGCGGCCGTGCGGAAGTGTGCTGCTGCTGCCAGAACAGAACACACACCTCACCCAGCGCCTGGCGTGGAGGCCGCTGCTGGCCACTGCTGGCCGCTGGTGGCTGCCCCTGCCCCGCCGGCTGCCTGGTTCCTCACCCTGGGCTATGCCTCATGCCCTCCTCCTGGAGGACTCCAGCACCCTCCCTTCACCTGCCTGCTTCTGCCTCCAAGACCGCAGACTCTGTGCCTCCCGTGTGTGTGTGTGTGTGTGTGTGTGTGTGTGTGTGTATGTGTTTGCACACTCAGCCGCTGCCACCTGCTAGCTGTGGCTCTCAGGGCAGAAGCCACCACATCTGGTTTTTCCACTATATATGCCTGGATCCCAGCATGACTGGCCCCACAGGAGGCTCCCAACAAAGGCCTCCTTGGGGAGCGGACCCTGGACCATGAGAACGCTGCGTGCTACGCTTCAGGAGGACAGAAGGCAGGCAGGGTGTCTCGCAAGGAGGACATCAGAGAAGAGGTCTTACGGAACTGGCATTAAAGCCAGACCTAGGCCGTCGGCTGTGGCTCAACAGTGGAGCAGCCACCGGCACACAGGAGGCCCTGTGTTCGAGCCCCAGTGCTACACACAAAAATAAATTTTAAAATGAAGCTGGGTCTGCTTAAGGGACAGAGAGTGCAGATACAGTGGAGCCCTGGGCAGAGGACAGGAAGCACAGGAGGCAAATAGCCACAGAGGCCCACGCTCCTCCGTCCCTCAGCCTCAGTTTCCCTCTCTGGGGTGTGGGATGATGATACGCCACAGACGAAGAAGGTGACAAAAAGCCCTTGTCAGGCTCCAGAAAGTGCCACCATAGCATATAAAGAATTTTTAAAAATCAGGCCCCCGAAATTCAAAGACCCAACCCAAAACTGGGCATCTGAGATGAGTATACCCTTCTCAGATGAAGAAATGCAGATGATAAATAAGTATATGAAAAAAAGTTCAACATCGTTAATCATTCAAGAAATGCAAATGAAAACAACACTGAGATTCCCTCTCACCCCAGAAAGAATGGCTGCCATCAAGAAGTCAGCGAACAACAAGTGCTGGAGGGTTGTGGGGAAAAAGGAACCCTTCTGCACTGTGGGTGGGAGTGCAGGCTGGTGCAACCACTGTGGTAATCAGTGTAGAGATTCCTCAAAAAAAACTAGGATTGGAAGTCCCATTCCACCCAGCTATTGCCCTCCTGGGTATTTTTCCAGAACAGAAACCATCATAGCACAGCAAGATACATGTACCCATGTTTATAGCCGCACGATTTGCCATAGCTATGTCTTGGGAGGTAGCTACCCTCACCGCTGTACCACCACGGTCCTGACTAAATCTTGGAAGCAATCCGGATGCCCATTAGCTGAGGAATGCATAAAGAAGATGTGGTATTTTTACATAATGGAGTATTATTCAGCTATACAAAAGGATAAATTTGAGCCTTTTATCAGTAAATGGACGCAACTAGAGATCATACACTTAAGTGAAATAAAGCAGACCCACGTGTGCAAATATCATATTATGTCCCCAGTGTAAGAACCTAAAGGAGTAAATAAAATCTGAAAGGTACCAGAGTTACTGTAAAAAGCAAATGAGCCTACCCAAAAAGAAAGAAGCAGTTAGTGCTTAGGTTTTTGTCTTCTTTTTTCATTTTTATCCCTCATTCTCTCTCTCTCTCTCTTTTTTTTTTTTTTTTTTTTTTTTTGTCTTTTTGAGACAGGGTCTCACTATGCAGTTCAAACTGGCCTTGAGCTCACTTTTGTAATCCAGGCTGGTCTTGAACTCATACTGATCCTCCTGCCTCAGCCTCCCAAGTACTGGGATTATAAGTGTGTACCACCATGCCCCGCTCCTCATTCCCTTTTATTTATTTATTTATTTTTGCAGAACTGGGGTTCAATCTTCATTCTCTTTTAATTTCTTATAATTTCTTTCTTTTTCAAATTTTGCATGCATATACCTGGCAATCTAAACAACTAAGTTGGAGGCAACACTATGCAATACAAAAAATATTGTCAAATCCACATAATTTTGTTTAGTGAAATTCTCATCATTTCTAACTTTTTGTAACTATTTTGTGTTCTGCTTAAAAAAGAAAAAAATACTACCATGACTATGGCTTCCATTTCCTGAGTATTCCAACCTGAAGCTGTCTGCACTCTTGCCCATCTTAGAGTCATGAATGTATTAATGTATTTGCTTATTTTTGCAGTGCAAGGGATCAAACTGAGGACCTTGCGCTTGCCAGGCAGGAGCTTATACCACTGAGCTATGCCCCCGATCCTGGGTTTGTGTGTTTGTTTGTTTAGTCTTTTAGAGACAGGGTCTTGCTATGCAGTTCAGGCTGGCCTTGAGCTCACTTTTGTAGCCCAGGCTGGTCTGGGACTCGCACTGATCCTCCTGCCTCAGCCTCCCGAGTGCTGGGATTATAGGCATGCGCCACCACGCCTGGCTCTTGCCCTGCATGTTTTTAGAAGTGCTACTTTTAAAGTTATTTTCATTTATCAGTACCTGTGTGCACATGCAGAACACACTTCCATTCCTTTTTTTCTGTCCTTCATCCGTCCCCTCCCTCCAGCTGCTGAACTTCTCCCCCTCCAAGAATGATCAGTCTCCCTGCTTCCTGCCCTCTATTATTATTATTATTATTATTATTATTATTATTATTACTACTACTACTACTATTTTTACTTTTTTAAAGAATTTTTTGGGGGCTGGGGAGATAGCTCCAAGGCACAAGTGCCTGCTGGGCAAGTGCAAGGTCGTGAGTTCGAACCCTGGTCCCACAAAAAAAAAAAAAAAGAATTTTTTTTTTATTTTAAGCCAGACATGGTGGTGCACACCTGTACTCCCAGCACTCAGGAGACTGAGGCAGGAGAATCAGTACGAGTTCAAGACCAGCCTGGGCTACAAAAGTGAGCTCAAGGACAGCCTGAACTGCATAGTGAGACCCTGACTCAAAAAGACGAAAAAAAATTTATTTTATTTTATTTTTTTCTTGTTTCAGAGTTTTTGTTTGTTTATTTTTATGGGCGGCTCAGCCTGCCCTGAGGGCAGGGCTGGTGCAGCATGTGGTGCCAAGGATTGAACTTCAGTCCCTGAAGCCGCCCAAGCTTTCCCAAGCAGGCGCTTTAAACCACTGAGCCATCCCACTGGGCCCCCTTTATTTTTATTTTTTAAGAACCAGGGATTTGGGGGCTGGGGAGATAGCTCCAAGGCACAAGTGCCTGCTAGGCAAGTGCAAGGTTGTGAGTTTGAACCCCAGTCCTGCAAAAAAGAAAAAAAAAGAACCAGGGATTGACCTTTTATTTTTGCTCTTTGCTTTTATTCCTTTCTCATGTAAGAGAAACCACATGAGGGCCGAGGATATAGCTCAATGGCATAAACACCTGCCCAGTAAGTGCAAAGTCCTGAGTTCAATCCCCAGTACCACAAGAAAGGGAGGAGACACAATGCGATACTTAAGTTGGTGTGTCTTATTTATTTCACTTAACAATGTGGTCTCAAGGTGCATCCATTTTCCTATAAATGACTAATGTTTTCTTTATGGCACAGTAGTACTCTACTGTGTGTAAATATATTTTCTGTATCCTTCCCTCTGGTTTTTTTGTTTGTTTGGTTGGTTTTTTGTTTGTTTTTTGCTGTTTTTAGCGAAGTCTCTGTAGGGTGTTCAGGGTCTATTAGGTCGAATTCATAGTGATCCGCCTGTTTACAGCCCCTCAAGAGCTGGGATTACAGGTGTGAGCCACCACTCCCAGTCTCCGTTGATGTATCAGTGTGCCCCAGGGACGGGGCCGGCATGGCAGGTCTGGGGATGAAATGGTGCTTTAATCTGCTGAGCTATTTAGCCGGCCTTCCATCCCTCTCTTGATGGACATATCAGCTGCTTCCAAGCTTTAACTATTATGCATTGTGCTGCTATGAATACAGGTATGAATATACCAGTGTAAACTGTCTCTAACTCTTTGGAGAAGATACCAAGAAGAGAAATAGCTGGGTCCGATGGACTATCTAGTTCCAGTTTTGTGAGGAGTCTCCACAGTGATGCCCACCGTGGCTGTACTAGTTTGCATTCCCACCAGCAGTGCAGGAGGAGGGCTCCTTTCCCCCTGCAGCAGCTCCAACATTTGTTACAACTTGGTTTCTTGAAGCTGGGCAAGTCTCAAGTGTGGAGCACGGAAGTGCCCTTTCCAGAACGGCTTGAGAGGGAGCTGCTGGCGGGCTGCCCTTTCTCACCCACACAGCTTCAGTTTAGTTCCCAGCAAACAAGGGGAACCTTCCACAAATCCTGGCACAACCTCTACCATGGAGAAGTTAGCACTGATGGATTGCTACCAAGTCCTCAGACCCCCATCCAAGGCTCTCCACATGTGACACTCATGCATGTCTCCGTGGTCCCTCCAGTCTGGACAGGGCCTCGGACTTTCTAGGACTACCAGGGATTGTTGCACTCAGGAACCTGAACTTGCCAGGCAAGCACTTATTCTACTGAGCTATCTCCCCAGCCTGACTTGTGGGATCTTGACTTTTTTCCCTCCCTCCCTCCCTCCCTCCCTCTCTCTTCTTCCTTTCCTTCCCTCTCCCTTTCTTCTTTTTGTTTTTATTAATGTATTTGGTTGGCACAGGATCGGTCTCACTACACAGCTCAGACTTGTATGTTTTCAGTCGTCCCCAGCGCTGGAATTACAGGTGTGGCCTCCATGCCTGGGTTCTGGCTGGCTAAGTGCATCTTGGGCAGGCATGATATGTGGTGACGGGGATTGAACCACGGTCCCAGGACTTGCCTAGATTTGCCTAAGCAGACACTTTAATCCGATGAGCTATATCACCAGACCCTACTTCTTCCTTTCTTTCTGGGGCTTTTGAGCTACACCGTAAGTCCTTTTATTTGTTGTTGTTTTGTTTTGCTTTTCGGTCTTTTTGAGACAGGGTCTCCCTATGCAGTTCAGGCTAGCCTTGAGCTCACTTTTGTAGCCCAGGCTGGTCTCAAACTCTCACTGATTTTCCTGCCTCACCCTCCCAAGTGCTGGGATTACAGGCATGTGGCACCACACCTGGCTCTCCAGTCCTTTATATTATATTCTATTTCACTACATTTCCCTGGCTGGCCTCCTAACTTTCAGTCCTCCTGTTTCAGCCTCCCAAGTATCTTAGATTACAGACATACACTAATTCCTGGGCACCCTGGAATTTTTAAAAAGAGAATAAAAAATAGAAAATTACAAATGTTATAGTTTCACTAAACACAATGGTTTAGGAATTCAGCAGTGGTTGCTATATTGTATATTGTGATCTTCAAATTAGTTGTTCAGACTACTGGATATAAACATGCAAATTTGGTCCAGAAGAGAAAATAATTTAACGTTAACTGTCCCTTACAATAGGTCAGTAGAAATCAGCAGTACAATTACCCGAGCTCTCCTGTGCATACACACACAGGTTTTTTCCTTTCCTTCTTTCTTTCCTCCTCCCACTGTGCAGCCTGGACATTTCTAAGACGACTGCCTGGCTGTTTGGTAGAACGTCCCTTCACTTTCTCTGAGGATTAGCTCAGGATTTGCGTGTCTGGCAAGAACCCGGCAGCAGTGGCGCGGTTCCTGCGGCTCCGTCTAGGAAAGGAGCAAAGGAAATGCAAAGCGAGTGGGAACGTATGCGGTACATTCTACTGTAAGTCTTTCTCAGCTGCAAGAATGTCCGCGTTTCCTAGATACTCTTTCAATCCGAACCTGGCCACAACCTTCCGATAGGGGTTTTTTGGAAGCCCTGGGACTCGACGGGGCTGTAGTGCTCCCCGTGTCCTTTAGGTGGCGCCCAATTCTCTGGGGAAAAGGGAGCGCCTGGCGATTAACTGAGCCTCAGAGGGCCTGAGTTCTGCAGGAAGCAGCTTCCATGCCACAGGAGCGCATTCACTCCTTCAGTCTTTAATTCATTGAGCGACACGTTTCCCGCCGCTCTCGCTCATCCTTGCCACTCGCGGGCCACAACCCTGGCGCTCAGGAGGTCCCTGCTGAAGTCCTGCTGCTGCCGCCCCTTGCTTGCTGTAAGATTCCGAGCACCTTCCTGGGTCTCAGTTGTTTCCATGGCTTATAGAGAGCGAGAGCAAGACGTGCAGGAGGGCATAGGAACGTAAAAAGAATGCAGGTGTCGTGGGCACCTGGTGGAAGTTGTTATGTATCACAAACTGATAGAATTGAACAAAGGATGAGGCAGGTGGGGTTCTGCTCCTTGTCTAGCTAGCCCAGGCCTCGTTCCCCCCACTCGTACCCTTGGAGCCAAATAGGACTCCGGGGTCACTCAGAGTGCTGGCCTACGGCTTGGGGATCATCCCCTGGGGGGCTTGGGTCTGTAGCTCAGGAGGGTCCCATGCTACACGTTGTGTTCTGTGGGGGGAGAGACTTCTTGCTCAGTGCCTCAGTTTATCTATCTGTAAAATGGGAGCTAATCACTTTTACGGGAGATGGTAGCTTCGCTGCAGACTGAAGTGCTTTCTTCTGCTCTGGACAAGGCAGATGTAAGGGAGCTTTGTGGAGACTCGAAACCCTGGCTCAGAGGTTGCAAATCTAGGACTCTCTGTGTCACTCACAAATAATTCTTCAGCTGTAGACAGCATCTCTGCATGTTTAATGCACTCTTATACCCATGACCTTATGCGACCCTCACTTTCTGCATCACTCAGTGGAAAAACTCAGGCTTGGAAAGGCAGATGTCACCACGCCAAGGTCACACACACACATCCACCTGACATCAGTTGTCCTCTTGTGTCTGCCTGGGGCCTGCTCGTGTCTGGACTAGCTGGTAGCAGATGCTCTCTCTGTGCGGGCTGTGCGTGGCTGCTGTGGGCTGCGCGTGGCTGCCGTGGCTGCTGTGGGTGCTTAGTATTCTCTGGTCTCCGGGGCCTGACCACCTTCCTGGCAGGGCTGTGTTCTCCTCCCTACCACATCCCTGGAGCTGGAGTTTCAGCACCTGTCCTGCAGACCAAGCCCAGGATGAGGCAAGCGGGGCGCCAGGTGGTGCAGAAGCCAAGGCTCAGCATGAGGCCTCTGCGTTCTCCCCCAACCCAGGCGGTCAGCAGCCTTTTGCTGCTTATAAAGCTCACGGTGCCTGGAACACTGCTCCCACTAAATCCAGGGCTGATGCACAAGCGTCTCTGTCTCTTTCTGATCCTCAGGCCCTCCATGCAACTTTACCCCATCTTGCGCACCTCCCGCCACCCCTAAGGCTTTTACCAGGGTGGCTCAGGAGCCCCCCGAGCTCACCCCTCTGCTCCTGCGGTGAGAGAGCTGCTCCCGCCCACACTGCATCCAGCTCCTCATCCACACCTTGAGGGCCAGATCTATGTGGAAGCAGAACACTTCGGTCCCACCTGGGGACGTCCCTGCCTCTGAGGTTTCTAAGAAAGCAGGCTATGCAGAGGGGGCCTTCTGAGCACCGTCTCCCTCTGCCCTTGCCTGGCCCCCAGAACTTTCATCTGGACAATAACAGCTCCTGTCTCCAGAAGCCGCTCCAGGCAGGTTCCCGTGGAGCGCAGGATTAGACCTGGAGTGGCAGTGAGCTGATAAGGCAGTGACCTCAGGAGCATAGCTGCCTGGAGTCAGCCCCACAGCCCCCTCCCCGGCCTTCTGGGCTGTGCTGTGGAGCCAGGGACCCTGCCTCGGGCCTAGGCAAGGCCCTTCCCTCCCCTGAGCATCTGACTGAGGGTCTGTGACACAGAGCTTGCACCGACCTCTGTAGGCTTGTGGAGAAAGCCTCGAAGATTGTGGGGTCAAAAGCTGAGTAGGGGGCACACGCCTGTCATCGCTGTGCTCCCAGAGGCTGAGGCCAGAACATCTCCAGTTTGAGCCCTTCCTGGGCAAATCAGGGAGACCCTGTTTCAAAATAGAAAATGACAAGAAAAGGACCGGGATGTAACTCAGTGCAGAGGCCCTGGGTTCAGAAAATGCCTGTGTTGGCAAGAGTCCTGGGCAGTGTACTGCCACCACAGACACCAGTAGACAGAGGCTTACCGGGCTTCACCTGTAGAAACAGTCAGGAGTCCTGCCAAGGACGTGGGTGGGTGCGGGTCCTGCTTCTACTTCCCAGGCCACGTGCTGTGGGCAAGCTGCCTGTGTCCTGGCCTGCCTGCCCTGTGTCTCCTAAGTGCTGGCGTCCCTGTGGCAGGAGATGGGCTAAGGCCACAAGGTGAACTTCACACACACCTGCTTACCGCCTAGCCATGTCCAGATGAGTGCCTAACCTCTCCAAGGTGGGGTTTCCCCACCCAAAATGGTGAGGCGCCCTGAAAACAATGATGGGCCTGGGAGCAAGGGATTCCCCCTCAAATCTGGAGGTCTTCATTTTCGAAGTGACAGAGACAGCGCAGGCACAGCAGGGAGCAGCACCCAGGCCCCTTCCCAGATCCCAGAGTCAGCGCAGCAGTGCGACTTTCACTCCATGGACCTGTTTTCTGCTTAATGCACGGGTGCGGAACTGAAAAGCCACATTAGAGCGGCGTGGCTCTGGCCACGTTAGTCAGCCTCTCTGCCCTTGCTTTCCACATCTGGAGGATGAGATGGTAGCAGTCACGTCCACCTCACCCATGCATGAGGACCAGGTGTGCGGATGTCTTTGGGGGACTTGAAGCTGCCTGCACCTGCTCTTCCCACAGCCCTCTGAGTGTCTGTTATTCTGAAGTTCTTGTTTTCTCCTTATGGCAAGTGGACTTTGTAGCCCGGGGTGACTGGCTAACTCTCTGGAGACCTGAGAAGCTGCTGAGGGCCAGCAAGCCCCAGGCCTTCTGTCACCCACAAGTTCCGTCTCACGCAAGGTCATTTCTTTAGGGTGGGACAGCATGCGGTGGCCTGGGCCACGGGATAGCCACAGATGGAGAGAAAGGATGGCTATGAGAGGCACCGAGCACAGGAAAGGAGCAACATGGGGAAGGGGTCTGGAGGGGGTAGTGAGTGACAGAAGCATCAACGTGGACTGGGTGAGCCTGCATTGCTCCTCGTGGCTTCCTCTGTTCTCCACAGAGTGGCTGTGGCACGCAGACAGGGCACTCACTTGGTCCCAGGGACCCAAGGCCTGGCCTGCGCCTACTGTGTAGCACGTTTGTGGTCCTGTCCACGGTGAGTGCACACCCAAAAAGGCCCGAGAGTTCACGTGAAAACCTGGAGGCAGGGAAACTCCTAGGGGGAAGAAGAAACCCTGCCCCACTGTTGGTGGGTGTGCAGAGTGGTGCAGCCTCGGTGGAAACCAGGGTGGAGATTCCTCAGAACACTACAGGTTCTGCTTGACCCTGCTGGTCTCCTTCTTGGTATCTTCCCTAAAGAACTAAATGCGCCGCACCACAGCAGTATATGGGTGTCTGTGTTTATACTGGCACAGTTTGTAAACTGTTGGTATGGCCCAAACACTCGTTAGCTGGTGGATGGATAAAGAAGATGGGTTTCTTTTTTTTTTTTTTTTTTTCCTTGTTTCAGAACTTTTGTTTGTCTATTTATTTAGTTTTTATGGCCGGCTCAGCCTGCCCTAAGGGCAGGGCTGGCGCAGCATGTGGTGCCGGGGATTGAACTCCAGTCCCTGCAGCCACCTAAGCTTTCCTAAGCAGGCGGTTTAGACCCCTGAGCCATCCTGCCAGGCCCCTCATTTTGGTTTTTTTTTTTAATGCAATGGAGAACTACCCTGCATAGAAGGATAATTTGCTAGGTAAATGGATGCACCTTGAGACCTCCTCATAAGTGAAATAAATCAGACACACGTGAGTAAACACAGCATTGTTTTCTCTAGTGTGGAAAACTGAGTGTAAACAAAAGGACCAAAATGTGGAGGAGGTATTGTGAAGTTAGGTGAAAGGTTCAAATGGGGGGAACAAAGGGAAGGGAGGGGAGGGGAAGGCAGAAGGGGGAAGTGAAAAGAAATCTAGAAGCTAAGCTTTTGCAAATGAGAGGGGAGAAAGAGTTGAAGGGAAGAGAGGGGAATGGCTGGTGTTTGGGTTTTTGCAGGGAGGAAGAATTGAGCCCAGAAACAGAGTTTCTAGGATTATTTTCTGGTAGTCACCCCAAGAGTCCTACATGCAAAGTGTTCAGAGAATCCATCCATACACTGAAGACCTGAGACTCTGGCTGGTGGCCTGCGTGAGTCCAGCTGAAAGCCTGGGTCCCACCACAGTGCCTCCTGCAAGTCCAGCTGGAGGCCTGGAGCCTGCCACAGTGGTCCGCACAGGCCCCTGCTTCAAGGCCCCAAGCTCGGTGGTGGGAGCTGGAAAGTCTGTGCCAGCAGGCTGAGGGGTCAGCGCTGGAGCCAGGAAGCGACAAGCAAGGTAGGAACCAGAGCTCCCTGGAAAGGCACCACCACCATCCTCAGTGACAGTGAGTTCCTGAGCTCCTCTGACCGGGAGGACAGCCAAGTGCCCCACACAGAAGCCAAGACAGCAAGCTTCTCCAGGAGACCAAGCTGTGCACCATTTTCCGCTCCAGAACCAGGACACGATGCTCAAAGTGAAGACCAGAGCTTCCCCCGAAGTGAACGGTAGCTATTCTCGGTGACAGCCAAGAACTCCCAAACTCCTTCAATGATGAGAACAGCTGAGCAGCCGCCTTAAGCAGCGATCCCAGGTGGGCCTCCCACCATGCTGGTTCAGTCCAGCTGGGCACTACAAGCTGACCTCCAGGTGCCAGTCCATCACAGCCATCAAGTTCTATCATGTACAGATGCAAACTGTCTATGATGAATGTGATCACTGAGTATATCTAAAATGTACCAGGGGCCCGGCGAGATGGCTCAGCAATCTAAAGCCCCTGCTTAGCAAGTTTAGGCAGCCGCACAGACTACATTTCAATCCCCAGCACATGCTGCACCAGCCCCACCCCCAGGGCCGGCTGAGCCGGCCATAATATAAATAAAATCTGATTGAAGATAAGTAAATAAAGGAAACCCCAGTGGGACATGGTGCCACAATAAGAGCACGCAGTGGGTGATAAGGGCCCTAGAAGGTGCTTCAGGATTTCTTAAGGAGAACAGAGACACTTCTGCTTAGGGTGCTCCCTAAACACTTTGGGGAGGAAGTGGCTTCTGAAGGATTGGAGCAGTTTGGACACCCAGATAGGGCAGTTTGTTTTTGAAAAGGAAATTCTTCCCATTTTTAGAGGATCAGCTTGAAGCCTGCCTTCCTGCCACCTGGGTCCTGCTGCGTGCAGTGAGTCTCATTTTCCCCGCTGTATCCAGCCCCTTCCCAGAAGTAAGGGCATGTGTTGCAGCTTTCCCTAGTGTGTCTGCAGGCCTTGCCACCTGTAAGCCCGGCTATTCAGCAAGGCTCAGGCAGGAGGACCGCCTAGCCAGGGCAGCCTGGCAAGCCTCTGCCTCACAATTTTAAAAAGAAAAGGCCTGGGGATGTTTCTTATTGGTAGAGTGACCCTGGGTCTGGGTTTGAACCCTAGCACCTCCCGTAAAGTGTAGCCCGAGGAGCCCAGCAATCAGCAGCTGATTTCTGTTTGGTAAGCCAGCAGGGCATTTTTATCGGTGACTTAGCAACAACCACATGTTTATTTCCCTCTGTCCAAGAACTCACCAAGCATCGCCCAGTATCTTTATTTCCTGAGTCAAGCCATGAACTCTCATCTCTCAGAAACAAGGGCCAGACAGAAGTCTGCACCTGAAGCCCTCACCACATGCCAGGCACTGCCCGGGATGCTCCGTGGACTTTATCTACAGAGGCTTTTGAGGTGTGTTTCATGGTCGGGAGAGCAGAGCTTTAGTAAGGCCAGCAGTTTCAGGGGTAACAGCAGGGTGGAGATTAGGGTCCTAAATGTAAGTGCTGCCCTCCATGTATCTACAAAACTCTGTGTGCAGTTGTGTGTAAAGTTGGAGGTTGGTCTTTGTGGGCTTGGAGAACACCTGAGCCGACCAGTCAAGGCCTTGAGTCCATCAACACAAATTACTCATTTAATTTTCCCAAAGGGTAGGCTCTCCTTTTTGAAGGTCAAATAATGCATCATAGATATATAACATTGTCTTTATCCACTCATCTACTGGTAGGTATTCAGGTTGCTTCTGTTCTCGACTGCTGTAAATAATGCTGCAGTTGAGGCCCGGCAGGATGGCTCAGTGGTCTGAAGCACCTGCTTAGGAAAGCTTAGGTGGCTGCAGGGACCGTAGTTCGATCCCCGGCACCACATGCTGCACCAGCCCTGCCCTCAAGGCAGGCTGAGCCAGCCATAAAAATAAAAAGTTCTGAAACAAGAAAAAATAATAATAATAATGCTGCAGTAAACGCGGCACAGTGCCAATATCTTGCAGGATGCTGATTTCAGGCTCCCTGGCTATACTGGGTAATAGGATTGCTAGGTTATATGGTAATTCTATTTTAAGTTTTTTTGGGGGTGATATCAAGGATCAAACTCAAGACCTTGCACTTGCCAAGCAGACACTTATGTTGCTGCACTACCTCCCTGGCCCCTTATTTTTAATTTTTGAAGAACCTTTATAGTGTTTTCAGTAACAGTGTGGTTCTGGCAGCTTTTTATCATGAGGAGGAAACACTTGATACATGAAACTTTAAGGAGGCAGGGTTTGTTTCAGCTCACAGATTCAGGGCATTCAGTCCATGGTCAGCTGGTGCCAGGCCAGGAAGGTCAGGGACAAGTGCCTGGTGGAGGAAGTCTGCTCACCTCATGGCATTCAGGAACTGGAAAGAGGAGAGAGCCCGAGAGAGAGGAAGGGGCAGGGAAAGCGCATGCCCTTTGAAGGCTTGCCCCAGGGCCCACCTCCCTCAGCCAGGCTTCACTTCCTGACAGGGCATTCAGCCATGAACTCTTCAGCAGACTAACTCATCAGTGAGGTTATTGCCCCCTGACTGAATCACATCCACAAGCCCCCTCTGTACATATGAGTCTGTAGGGGGGACACTTTGATCCAAATCATAACTTGTGAGTCCTGATTTTCATTCCTAGCAACAATGCACAGTGTTTTCCCTTTTTTGTCTATGTTCTTGCCAACGCTTGTTAGCATTTGTCTTCTTTTGTTTGTCTTTAGTGGTAGAAATGGAGCCCAGGGCCTGATGCATGTTAGGGAAGTATTCTGCCACTGAGCTACACCCTACAGAAGCCGCATCTTCTGTCCTTTTGATTGCAACTGTCCTAACAGGTAGGAGGTGACATCTCATGGTGGCCTTGGTGTTATTTCCTGATGGTTAGGGACACTTCTTCATATTATCTGCTAGCCTTTTGTCTACCTGCTGGTGAGCAATGCCTACAGAGTTTCTTTGACTATTTTCAAAATCAGCTTATTTGTAGGTTTTGCCATTATGCTTTGAGTTCCTTCTATACTTTAGACGTGAAACCTTTATCAGGTAAATGGTTTGTATCGCTTCACTTATGTGAGGAATTCAAAACAGTGAAAGTCATAGGTATAGGTGAGACCTCGGGTAATCAGGAGTGAAGAATTGCCTGCTCTAGCTTTGTGGTAACTCTTAGCTATGGGGAGGATTTTATGGAACAAGGAATCTGAACGGGTCACCAGAGAAAGAATATAAACTTGTTAGCATTTAATACATATTCCACCCCAGCTGGGCATAGTGGCGCATGCCTATAATTTCCATACTTAGGGAGGCAGAGGCAGGAGGACTGTATTTAGGGAGGCTGAGGCAGATAAACTGCAACTTCCAGCCCTGGGAAACTTGTGAAAATAAAAATGAGAAAAAAAAAAAAAAAAAAAAAAAAAAACTTACAGCACTGGGACATACTCAATGGTTGAGTACACCTGGGTTCAATCCTCAGTACTGGAAAAAAATTTTTCATTACTTTTCTCTCTTTTCCTTTGATGATTAAGAACCAGACTTTGAAGCCCAGCAGATCTGAGCTAAAATACTGGTTCGGCTACTGACCTTCAATAAGCCACTTAACCTCTCTGGGCTCCTGTTCTCACTTTTCCAAAATTAGGACAGCAACAGACACTATTGCATTCCTGCTTAAATGCACCAGGGAATGCACCCAAGGGACTTGACGTAGCGCAGAGGGCGTGGTGAACGTTCACCCGGTTGGTAGTCACGGTTATGAACCCCTTGGGCTCTGAATCTGGGCATGCATAGCCGAAGGACCTCAGCAAGGACCTTCCTCTGCAGGCCCCGGTTTCCTTTCGTGTGCTAAGCATGTCGGACCAGGTCAGCGAGCGTAGCACACCAGATGGTTTTCCCAGGTGGAAACTGCACTCGAGTTACCCTGTTACGAGTAGATTTGGATGGAAAGAGGAAAGCTAGAACCAGGAGCGCCCACGGCTTCGTGGATATTGTTTGCATTGAAGTTAAGTCGAAAGCAAGGATTTGAAATAAAAAGCGTTCATTAAAGGACAGATCAGGTGGTGCAGATCTCGCCCAAGTGGGAAAGCAGACCCGCGAGCGGCCAGGTTTGGCAAAAAGTCCGGGCAGGGCTATCTGGCTTTGATTAGATGGCTACCTGGAGAAACTCTCCCTGGGGAGCGACTTGGGAGGGGACCCTTGTGTTCCCGCCGCCCAGTTGTACAAGTGGTCAGGCTCCTCTAGGTCTCCTTGCCAGGAGTTTGGGCTAATGCCTTTTCTGTATGCACTGCAAAAATAATGTGCATAACTCATGCCGGCCTTCAAACATGCCACCTCAGATGTATGGCAGGAGATTACAGGTCCCGCAGAGGGAGCCCCTCCGTCATTCCACGGCTTACGGTTTGCTGGAGAGCCCAGATCAATGCTTTGGTTTTATGGGCAGCTGAGACACGTGACGGGGCCCCAAATCCTTTGCTTTATGGGTTGTTTACGCATTCCTGGTGAGAAACGGTTTACATTCTGGGCTCTGAGCACACTCCTAAATCAGCTGCTGGGTTCCTGCGGTTGCAGTGGAAGGGATCTGTGTGTCAGTGGGCACCAGGAGGCGAGGGCAGGACAGAGGGGCTGGCGGCCGGGCCTGAGAGGGTCTGCGGGGCCTGGGCTCCTGTCCCTGGCACCTGGGGGTTGTTGCCGAGGGGGTGGGGAGGTGCAGGGCCTGAAGTGGGGAGCAGCTGGGGGGACACAGGCATGGCTCTGCAGGACGTCCCAGGCTCTCACCTGGCATGGACACTTGGCACACATCCACTAGTTGGGCTGCCACCATGGCCCCAGGAGGCTGGAATTATTCCCATTTTCGGGTGAAGAACCAGCAGTTCAGAGAGCTGCTCACCACTCTGCGGCTGGCTCTGGAGTGTCAGGGAGGGGTTCCAGCTCCGCCCTGATCAAGGCCAAGGCAGCGGCGGCGACAGTCTCACCACGCGCTTTCTCCTCATTGGGGCTCTACAGGAGCGGCTGGGGCTGGAATCTAGAAGATGTCTCCAGTGGTGGGGAGGGAGGATTAGGACAGGGCAGTTCCTGTCTGGTTTTCCCCTGCCTTGGCTAAGTCACTGTCTGAGAATCCCATGCTCCACAGTTGACCTTCTGGAACTGATGCCCCTTGGGAAGCCCTTGTAGAGGCTCAGGAAGACCCCATGGCCCTGCCC
>PVJA010021951.1:0-34907 GCA_004027025.1 Myocastor coypus
TGGGTATAGTTTTGAAAGGTTTAACCTAAAGAACATTCCAGAAATACATGGAAAGAATGTTTTTGGTCTGAAGATTTGTTAGATGAATTTGTTACTTATGCCATCACATTTACTTACTATTATAGAATTCATATATTTTATTTAAAAGTTCTTGCTGTAATTGATTGGGTTATAAATTTAAATTGAATCAAGGTAATTTGAGTATGGGAGGAAAGAACTAGAAATATAAATTATTCAAATATTTTGCTTTCCTATGTCGATCACATACTATTTGGAAAACATTTAGTGATTTTATTGATGTACTGTTTCATTGTGAGGGGAAGATTATTTTGGAGGGTTATGGAAATGAAGATGAAAATAGTAGTAAATACTGATTCTTTGTAATAAGATTTAGCAAATAAGACAACCAAGTACACATTGGTCACCAGAGCAAAAACATCATGTAATATAATTCACATGTAAGGAAAACAGAAATTAGTTATAGCTGGTTCTTTTTATTTTCTTTTAACCATTAAAGCATGCTTTTCCATAATTCTGTGAGCGCTATCTCAAGAGATGCTTTTATGCATTCAAAAAACTGACTTAATACTTAAGGCACACAGCTGTCAAGAGTAGGCTCCAATATAACTGTGATTCCATTTATAGTGTCTTAGGTAGTTATATAAAACTCTATGCTTCTAATGAAAAGTGGCTTAGTAGATTTGAATATGTTTTCCATGTGCCTATTAATTTTTCTTATAATGTGTTTTGGACCTTGCTATAGTATATCACTTGGAGAGCTAAAAATTTAAACTAAACTGAGAATATCTGTTATAATTCAAATGATGGGGCCCGGCAGGATGGCTCAGTGGTCTAAAGCGCATGAGTGACTCCAATAATGGTAACTTACTCTTTTTGATGCTGTCTGAATTCCTTAAACAAAGAACTGCCTTATATTTTAAATTTGTTGTTTTGTAGCCATTTGTCTTAGTTACTTTTTGCTCGTTGCTGGGACAAATACCCGACACTCAAAATGAAGGAAGGAAAGGTTTATTTAGCTCACAGTTCGTAGAGGTTTCAGTCCATATTCGGCTAGCCCAAGGCTGAGTGGAGTAGGATGGAGAGCATCCAGTTCATGGAGGCAGAACAGCAGCAAAATGGCGGCAGAGGCAGCCAGTCAATCAGGGCAGCAGAGCAGCAGCAACAGCTAGAGCTCCAGTCTGTCTCTCTGTCTCTCTTTATATTACATTCAGGTTCTCCACCTTAGCTCCCGCCCTAGGCTACACCCATAATCCCAGAAGTACTTCCACCCATAATCCCATCAATACTAAAACCTATAATCCCAGCGATCATGGATCAAGTCTCAAACTCTAGAAGTCCCCGCCCAATGACACCATGAGGCTTTGGGGGGACAACTAGACATAAACCATAATACCATTGGTAACAGAAAGTTATCTTTCATATGGATTACTCACAGGAAGAATCCCTAAAGATAAATTCAATTGAGTTACTATCTATTGACAGAGGAAACGCATATGTTTTTCAGTTTTACATAAACAGAAACTTTATTTTTCTAATTTGTTTTATTTTCTGGCATGGACAAATCTGTCTTCCTTCATGCTGTTTCATGTGTCTTCTCCTTCAGCCAGTGAGAGGTCTATAGGCCCTAGTTTAAGGCAACCCCGGTCTTCAAATTGCCTTTGCCAATGACCCAGTTTTTCATTTGCGGAGAATCACACACACAAATCAATGTAATATTCGTTATTCACACAATAGGGAATAAAAGTCCTCAATAAAGGGATTTTTTTTTTAAATTTCTTAGGTTGTCATGTAGGTTTAAGCACAATGTTTCAGTCAGTTAGGTAGTTAAAATGCTAGGTTATGAAGTAGATTAATTGGTCTCCTATTTCAAATTAGTCGTGTATAAAAAATACTTTTGACTTTAACTGGTAATCCTAACCTCGGCCTTCAGTTTGTTGCTGTTTCTGGCCTTCAGCTTCCATTTGTCCATAAATAATATGCCGATTGATACCTTCTTTACTTATTCTCAGCCTTATTATGTTCCTAATCAACTAACTGAATGACCCATTTTCCCTAACTTTGTTAGACAACCATTTCTGTCTTCATATACCTTTTAAAAAACTCTCAGGTGAAAATTGATGAGCCACGTTTATTTCCTTTTCTTTATATTTTGTATCAAAGCTATCACCAGTGTTGCCACTACTTTTTCTCTAAACTCTATCTCTAGTTTTGCCATCATAACACCCCTGCTGCTGTTTGTGCTCAGGTCTTCCTTATTCTCTTCTCTTCATGACATGATACAGGTTAATTGACAAAACAACTCTGTGCATACAGAGGTAAATGTGGAGAATACATGAAATATACTCTGAGAGTTGGAAGTCTCATTGGAAGCAAGAATTTGAAATAGCCAGTGCTTAAATTGGTGTATTTTTTCTTATGTTAATACATCATATAAAATTGATTTGCCCATATCAGAAAAACAAAAATGTTTCAGGTTTTTAAACCTCTCTTAGCTACCTGTTAACTTGTTTTTCTTGCCAGCCTATTCATTGGATAATAATGGGCTCGCTTTTCCTCCATTGTTTCATAGCACACATTTTATGTTTCCTAAGATAATAACTTTTGCCGCTGATTCTGTCTCTTTTTTCACTCTTCAAGCATGCCCAGGAACCAGAATCCCATCTGCGGCTTTTCTGTTCCCTGCTCTTTCTCCTGACTGCCTTCTGAGATACAGCCTGGGTCCTCTTGATGCAATCTACCGTCCCTATGCTTATAGACACCCAGCTGTGGCACATCTGGCATCGTGAATATGGCCATTGCTGCGCTGCGTTGTTGTGGACCACAGGATCATCCTTTAGCTTTTGTTTTCAGAGATAACCAGAAAAGAGCATTTCAAGGTCACTTTTATGGTTACCAAAAAAAAAAAAAAAAAAAAAAAAAAAAAAAAAAAAAAAAAAAAAAAAAAAAAAAAAAAAAAAAAAAAAAAAAAAAAAAAAAAAAAAAAAAAAAAAAAAAAAAAAAAAAAAAAAAAAAAAAAAAAAAAAAAAAAAGTTTATAAGGCATGCACTCTTCACCTAAGAATTTCAAAACAGAGTTTTACATTTGTATAGAAAGGCAGACTTTGAAAAAAATTGATCAGATGTGGTTTTGTGTACTGTTATAGTACTCAGTACTTAATGTTCAAACCTAGATTTCATCATATGAGTGAAGAGGAAGTGAAAGCCTTCAGGAGACTTGCTTAGTCATTTAAATTTTATGCTGCAATGGAATGAGTTTCAAATATTTCATCCTGCCTTTCTTATGCTGCAGTAAATGATTCCAATTAACTAATAACTGTTCTATACTTTTAGATTTCAGTAAATCATGTTTGCTGTTTTTCTCACTCACCAAATGAAAATACTGAGTCATAATCAAAATTATAGATATAAACATGAGCCACATATGCATCATAGTTTAGCGTGATATTTAAAATTTTTGAATTATTATAATGCTGTGCCATGAATTTAATAGTCTGTAATAATTCACATTGCTCTTTTCTTCCCCCAAAATTCATGTGTTTCTTGCAGAGACAAGTGCCCTTTTAAATATACTGGTTTCTTCACTTTTTTGGACTGTTTCCACTTTACTCAATGCTAGGTACTGAAAGCTCGGGTTGTCCTAAAGTCTTTATATTAACATTCTAATCAGAATCTGACTGTATTTGTAGATGAAGCCTGTGAGAAGGTAATAATATTTACATGAGGACATAAGTATAAGGGACCCCAGTCTGCTGAGCTGATCCAAAAATAATTCTCATTTGCCATGAGAGGACATAGCAAATGCCAGTTTTCTATGTCAGGGAAAAGAACATTCATCAAGATCACAATTACTTTGATCTTGACCTCCAGCCTATTGAACTGTGACAAAAATACATTCATTTTGATTTATCTGCATATTCTGTTTGGTTATTGCACCTTTGGAAAATTAAGAAATCCAGCAAAGCATTTCCTACTATAATTTGAGTATTAACTTACCAACACAGGAGAGATAATCAAGATTATAAAAGCAAAATTATTATATTTTACACTGTTAAGCTAAAAACAGAGTTTAACTGCTGGTTTAAATTAAACCCAATCCTGAAGGAAAGTTTTCTAAAAGGTGCACTTCTACTTACTAGATGAGTATAATTTTTCATAATATGAAGACTATTTACTCTAAAATATGTTTTAAATATAGCATATTAGGAAAATGTAGAATATGATAAAGTTTATACTTATAGAAATATTGGAAAGGAAAAAGTATTTGTTACTATGGCACTGATTTACAGTATATTATTCTAATATGTATTATAAGAAAGAAAGTAACTTCCGATGTCACAATATTGAAAGCATAAGTTTGTAAGTTGAAAATAAATTTATATATTGTAGAGTTCAAAATCCACGAAATGAAAAACAAAGTGAGAGCAGTACACAGAAATAGTTTCATTATCCACTCTAATCCTAGTCAAATAGACGAAACTACCATTGCACTCACCATTATGTAAGTTATTTACATAGCACAGGGGCCAGGGGTTTAATCGCTGGGACTGCCATGACAGCCCCCCTCCCCAGGTCCTGCTGAGATGGCGATTGAGACTGACTGTAGTGGTACACACCTGTAATCCCAGCTCTTGGGAGGCTTTAACCAGGCATATCACTATGAGTCTGATCTAGTAATAAGACCCTGAACACCCTGTAGATTCCGTAAAATGAAAAAAAAAAAGGAAATATACATAAATTCTATAAATCATGGAATTTATACTGGTCATCTTTTAAATTTTCAAGAGACTCAATCTCATTTCTTCTTTTCTAAATGAGTTACAAACATATATTGTACTTCTGAGATGAACTATTTTTATTTTTCAGATGACATAAAATAAAAAATATTTGTCTTATAGCAAAGAAGATGAGTTTTTCTGAGTGCTACTTTTTTAAATACAGCCATGCTTTACTGAACAACAATGTTCTGAGATGTGCATCACTAAAGGATTTCATCCTTCTGAAAACAGCGCTCAGTCTGTTCAACAGACTGGACGGTGAGGAAATCCATGGATTGTTTCATCTCGCAGGTTGCATGCATATGCGGCCCATCGCTGTCTCACGTAGTCAGCCTGATCACTTGCAAGTTTTCCGCAAATGTATTTTATGATGAATACCACAATCTAGCAAACTCGTCATCTTATTTGGAAAAATTTTCAAACTTCATCTTACGACTTAGAACTTATAGCAATTAAATTTGAAAATTGCTAGAGTACGATAATCCTGTAGCTGCAAATGTACCATGTAAATTACTAGAAACTAAAACACTAAGTCTAGAACAAGAATATCGTGTCTAAATCTAAGAATATCGCTTCAACGTTTATATAATTTTTAAGAAGGCCATCTTTCCGGAAACGGATTTATATGAAATTTTATTTTTAAAATGTGTTTGCATCGTTGTAGGGAAATGTTTACCAGTCTTATTAGTCAGCTGTCCCATCTCTGGGACAAAATACTGAATAGCTGTAAGTTGATGGAGGAAGTATAATTTTTCTCATGGTTTCAGTGGATTCAGTCCACAATCTGAGCTTCAAAGGCAGAAATGGCATGATGCAGGGTGTGGAAGAAAGCTACCTGCATGCACCATGGCCCCCAGACAAAGAGAGAAGGGAAGCGTCGGGAAGCAGGACAGGCCCTTGCAGGCCAGGTCCTCAGGCCTGCAGCATTGCCACGTCTCCCTGCCAGGCTTCAGCTGTGCTCCTCTGCTAGCAGTGCGTGCTGTATACTGGTGATGGCGCTAGATCTGCTTTCAGTTTAATGAGTGAGTCTGGCTGAGGCTGTGAACACATCTTCATGAAAGCAGGTGGTAGGTGTCAGAATAGCGTTGCTCCTCTTCAGCGGCCATGAGTGAGCTCGGACAGTCTAGCTGGAGTGTGTGGGGCTAAGATAGGAGGTAACGCCTCCGCGAGGGCTTGAAGGCCTGCAGAGGAATAATCCTTTCCAGGATTCGTTATAAGGCAGGGAAATCATTAATCATAGCCAAGATCAGGCCATTCCATCCCTTTTGTAAGAATGCTTTCTTTCCTCTGTCATAAGCCTGGCGTGCCTAGCCACTTCTCTAGTGTGTCCAGCTGACATTTTTAAAAATGCAAGTGATATTTAAAAAAAAAAATACTGAGGTCTGGCTGCATCCTTTTCTTTCATTGCCCAAGAATTGCTGGACATCCCGGGTCCCCATTACCTCACACTCTGTCTCCTTGTGTTTTCTCTCTTGCTCGGTGCTATAACATCTGGCAGGGGCTTGGGCCCACTTCAGGAGTCCCTATCACTGGTAGCAAGGATGAGGTCAGTAAGACTATGGCACTGGTTCCTTCCTACTAGTACCTATGTCCAAACAGCTCAGTCATTTAAGGAAAGATTCACTAATGAGTGTCATACCCCACATATCTAACCACTGTCTAAAACCTGACCTCTGATTTGGTGGACATTTCAGATCTAAACCATAATATCAACTTACTAGGTAATATTTTAAAAATATTTAGAGTTATATACACTGAAGAGACTGGTTAATGCTACTTTTTCCTCTGTCTACTTTTTAATTTTTAAATAGTTTTTAGAATAATTTTGCATGCTTCCATCTGATAATCTGAATAACTAATTTGAGGCCAGTAGGCAATGTAACAGCCATTGTTGAATTCCCACCATTTTATTAAGTGAAATTCTATACTATTCCTATTTTTGAAAATGTTTTTTATTCTCTTTAAAAATATAAATAAATAAAACATTGACAAGGAGGATTAGAAGGGAATATTTATTTTTATGTGAGTATTTTTCTCTTTGTCTATATTCAGGAATCTCGTTCCTACAAATGATTTTCCCTACTATAGTAAGTTTAAAGGACACACCCGAAACTATAGACTAATATCCCAAAAGTGGGTAATGACTGACTTAGAAAAGAGTCTTTACATACACAGCTAAGTCTGAAGTCTTGAGGTGATACCAGCCTCTATTATACAGTGACACTTTACTCTAATGGCAAATACCCCTAGGACAGTTAAACGCAACAGGGACAGGGATGAGAGTAACACAGCCACAACAACAGAATGACCACAGCCACGAAAAATAGGAGGTGCGAAGGTTCTTTCAACCTTTATCTCCTCCCCACCCATCCTCCCTCTGGAACCAGGGTTCGAGCTCAGGATCTTGCACTTGGGAGGCAGCCACTTGTGCCTCTGAGCTATCTTCCCAGTCCCTCAATCTTCATCTTAAATGAAGGTCCTTTATGCTGAAACTTCAATTTTGATTCTACCTCCAAAATTATAAGTGCATAAATTGTTGCTAGTATAACTACAATACAGAGAGCCTGGACTTACAAGAAAGTAAGTGAGGTTAAATAAAGTCATAAAGGGAAACCTTTGTTCAATACCCTGGTGTCCGAATAAGAGCTCAGAGTGTTCAAATTTTTGTGCAAAAGAAAAAGAGAAAGAAAGGTAAAGGAAGGAAGGAAGGAAGGAAGGAAGGAAGGAAGGAAGGAAGGAAAAGAAAGAAAGAAAGAAAGAAAGAAAGAAAGAAAGAAAGAAGATATATATATATATATATATATATATATATATAGAGAGAGAGAGAGAGAGAGAGAGAGAGAGAGAGAGAGAAAAGAAAGACCACAAACAGGTCCTGTGAGTACTGAGTACACTAGATCAAAGGCAGTTTTCCATGAACTGGAAAGGCATTCCAGAGCTGCAACCAAATGGGCTGGCACCTGCCTCTCTTGGGCTTCTGGCCTCTAGTTCTAGTAGAGAGTGACTCTCTCTGGCTGAAACCACTAAATCTCTGTGGGTTTTTTTTTTTTTTTTTATGGCATTTCCGTGCAAATGATCCTAGGAGCAAAATGGTGATTGATCTCCAGCATCATCTGTGGTGTAACATGAGTATTTACCCACACTGCAGATGACTGCGTCAGACTGGTGTTCAGTGTTGCCTGGCACCTCCCTGAGCTTGGGTTCTTCTGCGAGGAAGAGACTGCATTTTCTAATGTGCAGTGCAGCTTACTTGCAATGCCCTAGCAATCGATGGTAAAGCATTTATTTTAACTTAGTTCTTCTGTTCTTCAAACAGAACTTGAAAGAAAGCAGATTGGAAAGGAAGTCAGTGAGATTTACAATGTTTTGCTGCCTTATATTTTTCAGTTTTGTTTTAAACAAATAACAAAAGGCAAGCTATGAAATTTGAAGAGATATTAAGTACTTTCATTTCTGAATGTACCTAAGGCAAATTGCCACACACTCGGAGGCTTAAAATAATAGATATTTGTTTCTAAGAGCCCTAGAGCTTGGGGAGACTCACCGCAAATCCCTGGCAGATTTAGTATCACAAAATCCAATTCCTGGTTCAGTGATGTTTGTCTTGTGGCAGTATCTTCACATGGCAAGCTATTGTCTCTGACATATCCTTCCCAAGGGCACTGCTCCCATGCCTGAGACCCCTGTCTCCTTGACTTAAACACTTCCTTAATACTCCAGATATCATCCATTGTGGATTATGATTAAACACAAGAAACTACCTACTATGGGAGGCATGAGTCACATATTTAGTCTACAGCAGTGACTGAAAATATAATTTGCCCTGGCACTGGGGTGCCCTGAGAGAGCAACTGAGACAGGGTTTGGTAGCGCACCTGTAGTCCCAGCTCTTGGGAGGATAAAATCACTGTGAGTCCAAACTGTGTAATGAGACCCTGTAGACCCTGAGCTAAATACACAAAAAAGGAAACAAAACTTGATAACTCTTCTTAATTCATTTCACAACTATTACTTCCTGACATTTTCCCTTCTCGTTCTCGACCTAATACTGCCTTTGTCACCATAAAATGTATTTTGCCTTCTGAAAAGTCTATTGCGCACTTCTATGTAGGCAAGTAAGGTCAGTAATGGATACTTTCACACTTTACCCAGAAAGAACAGAAAAAAAAAAAAAAAAAATCTTCCAAGTTTGCAATACATAGAGCAATCTTCAGGCATCAAAGGAGTTCCCCAGATTCAACACCAGGTGTCTTCCCAATCGTAGTTTCACAACTTCCCCACCATATCAGCTACTTATTTGGAGCAGGGAGTCAAGGCGCTCTTGCTGTCAGAGACTCTTAAGACAAAAAAGCACAGCTGCTGCAGCTGTACATCGTACCTGCCAACTGCACAAAGCCAAACAGAGGGTGATGTTTAGTGTCTATGGGGTCTTAAGTTATTTATTCTCCACCTTTTCGATCTTTACACCTTCGATTCCCTTTGTTTCCCTCGATATGTTTTCTCTGCACTCTTCCCCTCCCATTTCTCAGACAGCTTTGCCAGAATTAGAATTACAGACTCCCAAGTTAGTACCTAGAGCGTGTGCACAGTCGAGGAAGTTCTATCATTAACCACAATATGGCTGCCTCCTGCTGCTCAGAAATTCACGCAACCACCGCCTCTTGGCTTCCGCTGACTAGATGGTTGTGACAGAAAGAAGAACGTGAGCAAACTACCTTGGGGAGAATGGCAGCAAATGGCCCTGTACCTTGCCAAGCTTGTGTGTTGAGATCAGTTACTCAGTCCCTTTACTTTTAGCATTTAGACTTGGCATTTATTTTTAATCTAGAGGCAATGGGGCCCGGTGGGATGGCTCAGTGGTCTAAAGCACCTGCTTGGGGAAGCTTGGGCGGCTTCGGGGACCGCGGTTCGATCCCTGGCACCACATGCTGCGCCAGCCCTGCCCTCTGTGCGGGCTGAGCCGGCCATAAAAATGAGTGAATAAACAAAGGTTCTGAAACAAGAATAAAAATAATAAATAAAATAAAATAAAATAAAAATTAATCTAGAGGCAATATATATTGAGGTAAAGTTTAGAAATCTAGATGTAATGTAAGCCCTATAGGGTTAACCTAAGAAGAAAATCTATTTTACAGAGGTAGTGTTCTTTGTTTGCATTACCTACTAATATAGAATACTATCTTAAATATGCATGTCTAAAATGAGGTATTTGGTCACTAGTGTAGGAGGTACATTTTTTTAAAACCGAAAATCAAAGGTGTATGCATTCACACTAGCAATACGAGGAAATTAGTTAATGAAGAGTTGGAAACTATAGCATTGAATTAACATTCAAATAAAAAGTCATTCCAAAATTTCAAAGAATAATCTATGTGAATTAAGATGTCTTTATTAAAACCACATACAGTTAATTTACATAAGTGCATGGAGATACAACTTTAAAGAGAATCCAAAAGAATAGGGGAATAATGATGTTTCATGTTATAAAATACCTGAAATATCTTTAAGGATACTTGGTTAGATTTTAGATTTTGAAAAATATCTCAAATTCATAGTTTTCAAATGTTAAAATTTTAAATAATGGGCCAAGGATAAAATTTCATAAGGAATTGTACTTCATTTTGTGATATATATGAGATAATTTAATAAATTTCACATTGTAACTGAGACAAAGAGAAGCATTAGTACAAAATGTGCACTTTGATGTTTTATTTGTTTGTTTATGTAGTACAGGGCCTACAGTATCTCACTACACTGATGGGAGTTGCAGTGATCTTTCCTGTTTTTCAGCCTCCCAAGCACTGGGATTACTCTGGACCTTACTGTTGGAAGGATGGCTATGTAATTGTGAAGGGAAACTCCGGATCTTAGTTGAGCATGGCTTCCCGGCTCCTGTGCAGGTCCCTCAGCCTGGCAGCGCAGATACCTCAGCCTGCAGGCATAGACTTTCTAGCTTCGACCACTGATCTTCGGGCCTTCCCAATGCAGATCCATGAAACAGGCTTGCGTGAGACTTTCCTGTGGCATTATGGGAGGTACTGTTATGAGCTCTAGGTCTTCCACTGAACTTACTAAGAATATTACTGTGAGATCCAAACCTTTAGCTGGATGTTTTGGTCATAAACATGAGGACACATTTCTTTTATTCTTTTGGTTTATGATTCTTTGAGTGGTTCATTATAAAATGATCTTATAAAATGTGTCTTGTATTTTATTGTTCACCTTACAAACTCCAAAATAGGACACTTTTATAAACTGAGTTTTGGTAAGTAAAAAAGCCCTCAAGACAAAACTGAACAATTTCCATTGTTATTTAGTCAGAAAATACTATGCATGTGTTTTTCTGTACATTTTTGAGCTTTAATAATTTAAATTCTTTTTTTCCTTGTATATGATCACTAAATTATCAAGCTGAATACACTATTTTTATTAGTTATTGAGAAAAATAAACATATATATTATTCAGAAAGAACTTCACCTTGTCAATCCTTTATTTACTTAAAAGTTGTTCAATAAAATCGTTTAATATGTTGTCTCAATTATATTTTACTCATTGCTAAGATAAAATAACAACACCCAAAAGTAAGAAAAGAAAATTTTATTTAGCTCACAGGGAGCAGAGGTTTCAGTCCGTACTCTGCTGGGCTCCAAGACAGATGACAGCAGTTCGTGGCCACAGAAAACAACAAAGAGCAGAGGAGGAGCAATATCTCTGGCATCTGTCAAGCCTCTCTCTCCTGTTTCCATGGCGATGGTGGAGCTTGGGAGCTCTTCCAAGAAAGTGGCAACTGATGCAGAGATCTGAGTGCCCTGGAATTGGAGTGGCTGTACAGATCAGAACACTTCCAAGGAAGTGAGGCACGCAAGAAGCCTTCCTCAACCCCTTTACATGCCCTTTTCGGCACATAACTCTGGGAAGTTACGTGGGAAGGGGCCCTCCCCCCAGGTTCTGGAATTTAGTCTATCAGCCACCACATATGTAAATTGGTACATTAGACAAAATCAAATTATATTTGTTTGTACCTTTAGTAAAGAACAAAGATTGATGGAAATCTTATGGTTTAACATAATAAGATTTTCTGTGGTTCAGATTGTGGAAGTGAGCAAGAGAAAGCAGAACTAATTTTAGTTAATGAACTTTCATGGGAAAATGGGAAAATGGACAAAGGTGCCTCTTTCCACATGTTTACCTAGACATGATAACTAGGTTGTTGGGTGTGGGTGGCATATACTCTACTTGCTTTACATTCATTTCAATTTCTCATGGAGATCAGCTTTCTAGAACAATTTCCAAGGTGATAGAAGAAAGTCCTTTTATTCTTGTTTATCATCATATTCATTTGAAGGACCTATTTTTACAATCTTGCAGTAATGTTTTTCTTATAATTTGCTCAAACTAAAGACAAACGCATCTACTCCAACAGTCTACCTGCTTGGCTAGTTCCATACTGTGAGGATGTATTTGATCACAGCCCTGCTGCCTCACTGGCAATCATGGTTTTATTCTTGTACACCAAATGTGTTTGCTTCCTATCCTGTTCCATTTTACCATACAGCAGTCACTGGCAAATCCCCTCTTGTCCTGTGCTCCTTTGAGTCCTAAGCACTGATTCTGAGTTTACATTCTAGACAAATTCCAGTGCCTCGTTATAAATAAACTCATCTTGCAATTTAAAGCTAATTCTTAGGTTATGTTTTGCTGATAACACGCTGCTCAATAGTTTTCAACACTGTGACTCTAGTCAACTGTCTTTGATTCAAATAAACCGGTAAATATCAATGGTACAGCCAAGCAATAGAATGAATGTATTTTATCATGAAGTATCTAACATCTGGGCTAATGCTTATGTACAAGCTGTGTGAATCTAGAATAGCTAGTCATATTCTTCTGATGTAGATTTGTTTTCATATAAGTAATCCTCAACTAGGAAGAATTTTGAACCCACTCAGTGTATTTTTACAATTGTCTTGGGTCGTATCTTTACATAAATGAAAAGAACCTGGTAGGTGACATGGGTTATATTGTACAGCTTAATATTGTACTTCTCAAATAACTTACAGTGAGAACAATCCTGAAGGACAAAGAATTATCCATAACGTCAACAGGCACAGGATTGCAAAGTCTATTTTATATGTAAATTCCATTGCATTGGAATATCTTCTCTGTAGAAGGCTCCACAAAGTTGAAGTCTTTCCATCTGTGTGCAAAGCCCCAAACTTTCTGACTTGTGTTCCTGGAACTAACACCTCTCTCTAGATACCCCCTTCTTCTGTCCCCCACTTACATTTATCTATTAATTTCCAACTACTTGGCATGGATGTGCAGGGGCATTGCCTCTTTCCCGATAAGTAACGTTTCCAACAAACATTTGCACCATTAACCCTTGGTCTTCCTCCAAACCTGCAGGATTCTCTGTGGCACATTCTCTGAACTATCCGTCCTGCTTAGAATCACACCCCTTCATCCACTCAGACATGAGTGCACAAATCGTCCTATGCTTACAGTGGCTCATTCTATATTATTATAACAGTGAAAATGTGGTACATACTCGGTACATACGTCAAATTCTGAAATCTAGTATTTTCCTGGCCAGTAATACTTCATACTATGTACTCTTCAAATACTAGACATCAACATTTTGGCCACAGTTCCAAATGACATCATAAGAGCAGACAGCTGATATGTAGTATATTATATCACCAAGCTAAGATGTTTGGAAGGTGATGTGAATTCTACATATTCTCAACTTATAATATCTTTACCATGTTATAACCCTATTGAACACAACTCCAACCCATGTATCTTGACCTTCTCTATGTACTTAATTCCTTATGAGATATGGCATATTTAAATATTGATCTCTTTTTTATGTAGTACACGATCTACAAAGCTTTACTACGTAGATTGGACTTGTGATTCTCCTGTTTTCCTCTTCCCAAGGACTGGGATTACAGGCACGCACCACCAGGCCCAGTTTCAGTTACTGTCTCAGGGTGCCCCAGGGGTGGGACCAGCACAACATGCCAGGGACTGAACCCCAGCCCCTGAGCTCTGCCTAACCAGGGATTTTAGTCCACTAAGCTATCTGAACAGCCCTTCTTATTATTCTTTTTGGATATTGCCCCATGTAATAATGCCACGAAATATTCAAGAAGTAAGAATTTGTGTCTTTTATTTAATTATATTTCAGGTGATGTGTTCCAAGGATATGGAATAGCTCCAGATGATTTTTAATAAATATTTGCCAAATGTACCTGGCTCAACTTACTAAGCACAAAAGTATTTAAGACCTATACATTAAATGTACTTAATTGTGGGTGTGTTGTATAATATTGTCATTGAGTAACCAATGAAAAAAAATTATTATATATAAGTTATTATGCAAAGTAGAAGTTAATTATCAACTATCTTTGAATTAGCATACATAGGAAAGGAAATAGGCAGATGAGACTCCTGAAATAGAGAAGACCAAGAGATTGCATCTTATGCTCTTTAGCTCTATACAAAATTCAACAAGAAAAAAAATAAGCGGATTTTTGAATAATTGTACTTTTGTTCTTTGTTGATTTCTATCAGTAATTTTAAAAATAGTTTCAGGATTGATTGACCCTCTCTTTTTCTATTCTGTTTTCTTATGGAAACCACATAATATACTCTCCTTAAGTCTTACCAGAGGGCTTTTTTTTTTCTGTCTTTTTGAGACAGGGTCTCACCATGCCATTCAGGCTGGCCTTGAGGTCACTTTTTGTAGCCCAGGCTGTTCTCAAACTCATGCTGATCTTCCTGCCTCAGCTTCCCAAGTGCTGGGATTACAGGCATGCACCACCATGCCCAGCCCTCAGAGGTTTGGTTTTGCATGTCAACATTCCAGTAGCACATGCCTCTGTAGCTGGCTTATGCTAATGTACTTGAGTGCTAGTCACCATTCATTTTCTGCATAAAATTGGCATTAGGAGGAAACGTTTTGGTGTGCTCCCATGAAAAGGACATAATTCCACAAGCCAGTATCTTTAAGTCAACATATAATATTTTATTATTTACTTACTTAATTTGAAGCAAGATCTCTTGTAACCCAGGGTGATCTTGAACCTCCTGCCTCAGCCTTATGAGTGCTTGGATTACTGCCCACCAAGCCCAGCTAATATGTTCCCTTTTACATATCTTAAACTTGTATAAAACTTTGAACAGTTGACCTCTCTTTGTTTGCTGTAACAAATGTTCACTAACATTTTCCAAAATATATTTCCTCCTTTAACTGTATAATTAGTAAACTCTGGAAACTGTAGTATTTCTTAAAAGTATTTTAATATGAATATGAGTATGCTTACGTTGTTATATGATATCAATTAAAGCCAAATGAAGTGAGATGTCTTGATTTAGCTTAATTTTATTTTCTGCTAACCGGTATTTTTATAGGGATCTATTATGACTGCTAACATGAACATATTTTATTTCATCATATGTAAGGTAGTAGTTTTTCTAATAAAACTACAAAGACCAAAATAATGACAAAACTCAGATTTTCTTATGAACATTTCATTAATAGAATATAAGTGATCTCGGGTGGCTGCTTCATCCTTGCATCTGATTCTATTCCCTTGGTATCTGTATCAGTTAATTTTCTTTCCTTACTGAGACGAAATACCCAACACTCAAAATTAAAGGAGGAGAGGTTTATTTACCTCACACCTTTGTGCAGGCTTTGGTCCTCAATGAGCTGGCACCCAAGCAGAATGGCACCTAGCAGAGGGGCAACAGTTGGAGAAGGTGAAAAACAGCACAATCAACGTGAGAAAGGAGAGAGAGGAGGGGAGAAGCCTCTTTCTGAATCTTACCCTGTATCCAGTCTACTGATTTTGCTAACTCACGGTCACCCCAATCAGAGCACTAACCCAGCAATCGCCCTTAATCTTGGCATTGCACTATGAATCAGTCACACACTCTAGATTCAGCTGCCTCTCAAAAGCCCCATCTAAAACTTCATGAGGCTTTGAGGGAGCCTCTAGACATAGACCATAACAGTATTCAAACGAAACAGAAAATTTTGTTTCAGAATTTCTCTCTACTGAATAGTTGCTTCTCCTTTGCCCCTTTTTAGTGTTTGAAATATAGTGATTTGGGGAAGAAAGAAATACTTTGCCTTATCTGTACACACTTCAGTGATTATTTTCCATTATAAGTGCAGCTATTTCACAAGCTAACAGTCCCACAGCTTCAAACTAGTGCCTTGAAATGTCAGGGAAACATCAAGAAATGTCTACTTTACCTACTTGACATGCAGAAGCTACGGAGCTTTCCGAAAGTATACTTGTACAAATTAGCAAACCTTTCTAGGACTCAGATGTAATTTGAATTGTTATGAGCAGTCCTAATTGCGCTACTTTCAATAGCAACTAGTGAGTGACTCCTGATTTTATTACCCAATCTCTTGCTGCTGAGAGTAAATTAAGTACTCAGCACACGACGACTTTCGTCGACCAGGACCAAACAGTGACATGCTGAGTAATTTATGCTGTCAGGTTACTTTTCCTGCATTGCTATTTCGCGCTTTCTGGACAACATAACCAGTCAGTTTCTTTTCTCTTTCTTCCTTTTAAATTTTTGGCTTCAGAAACTAGGAACAAATATGTTAAATAGAAATTACCATGCTAGCAAAACTAAATTTTAAGAGAACAGCTGAGATTATGTGTAAAGATTTCTAATATCATATGTGTCCAGAGGTTAACTAAAGATTCTAGTGCAACAGAACAGTGTGCATTCCTGTTTTTGAAAGTGGTGTAGAGATTTCAATATCAACATATATTTTGTTTAAAAGCTTTCAAGCTTTTTAATTTCCTTTGCAATTTTTATATTGCTTTACCTTTGCCTGAAAGACAAGAAAAAATGTTTTAATTTATTTTGTGTGTGTGTATGCCCATGTGCATTTGTGCCTGTGTGTTTGTGTAGAAACATTTAAATGATAATGTGGAAAGTAAAACATCTAGAAGTGTTAACAGATGATGAGTGTATTCCACAATATTGGGGTATCTACAGTGTTTCAGATCTATAAATAAACATGCACTTCTGTCCTCATAATCTCATTATCATGACTCATGGTACCCCAGTCACAACTTAAAAGAAAAAAATCAACTCTTAAAATCAAGGAATTAATATAACTCTGCAGCTATCTGTAATTTATTACTATATTGATTCCAGGAATTTGTTTTGAAAAAATGTCTTGTTTTTCTGTTTTATCGCAGATATAGGCAGTTCAATATTTGGGCAAATACTTTCATTCATTAACAAAAGTAAAAATTGGACAGCTTGATTTTCACCAAAGATTTTTCTTCTGTATTGGAAGCGAACTTATGGTAGTTGTAGTATAATGCATGACATGGAAAAATAATGTAATTTTTTTTTGGAAATAATGTAAATTGTAATATTTCCCACAAAATGAAATATATGACGTACTTCTATCAATGACTCTACAAAAATATATTAAATCACAATTATACACTTCTCTTAAAATTATAATATTTAATAATGGGCAATATTATTAATTTTAAAACTTATATATACAGATATTGTAAGTTTATCAAAACCTCGATAGAATATTATTTGATTTCATTTTTCCCAAATATTTTATGAATCCTCTAATCAACTGAAGTATCTATTGATTTACCAATGTAACGTGTTTTTTAAAAAGTTAAGTATCCCAAGTTGTGAAATAAAATGAAAAGAAGACCTCATGTCATGTAGTCAACCGATTATTATGATGGTAATAAATCTATTTCCTGGGGTATTAATCCAAAATCAAAAATTTATTGCTAAAGTTTAAAAAATATTTAATTCAATAACTGGCTTTATCAAATTACTGCATGGCATTCATGTTTGTTAGGAGAAATTAAGTATTTAACATTGAAAATTAGTTTTTGAAGAAATATTAAGTGTTCATATAGCAAAAGCCCAAAAGAGCAGATTGCGGCTTATTACAGGGTAAAAGAGAGAAAACAAAATATTTAACTTAGTTGAACCAGATTGTTCTCCCTGAAGCAGTAGCACAGCAAGTACTGCCAGAGCACGTGCGCTGTCTTCATTTTGAGGATAAAGTTTAAGGCCAGTATGTCCTCCTTCTACATTTTTGTTCTGAAATTTATTTCTGTCCCTTTCTGTAGGTCATTTAAAGCTCATAGGGACAAGTCGCCTGTTATAAAATATGAACATTATGGCATTTTTTATAGGATGGTTGAGAAGCTGAATGGAGCAGAATTTGCAGAGTAGCTGTTAATAACACTGATTGTGGGCCCAGCGGGATGGCTCAGTGGTCTAAAGCGCCTGCTTGGGAAAGCTTCGGAGAGTTCAGGGACCGCGGTTCGATCCCCAGCACCACATGCTGCGCCAGCCCTGTCCTCGGGGTGGGCTGAGCCAGCCATAAAAATGAGTGAATAAACAAACAAAGGTTCTGAAACAAGAAAAATAAGTAAATAAATAAATTAAAAACAGTACAATAAAGTAAAAAAAAAAAAATTAAAAACCTAGCGGTGAACTCTGCTGATACCGGATCTGTTGGTAATTAAGTAGATTTTTGGAGCAAGCAAGGTAACATTTGGATGCCATATATGTGGTACGGACAGTAAAGATTCCCTACTCTTTATTCTACAACACTTCCTAAGAATTAAGCCAGATGATTTTACTAGTTTGAAAGTGTTTAAAGTTTCACCGCAGACACAGTGACTGGGAGCAATTCCCAATTATTGTCTCCCATGGTGTGGCACAGAGTCTGGGTGTGGCACACCAGGTCCTTTACCTAGGCTCTTATGAAGCTGCAGTGTAGGTATTAGCCAGGCCATTTTTCCTTTTGGAGTTTTGGTACTACTCAAGATACTGGAAGAATTGGCTACGTTGTGATTGTAGGAGTGATTTGCCTTATTTCTTTTTCCATGGGAAGTGATGGTATCCACAAGGAGGGATACACTTGTGGAAGGCTTTTGCAATATCGAGTGAATATCGCTTACTCAAAAATGCTTTGGATTTTAAGTGTTGTAGATTTCTTTTTCATGAGTGTGTGCTTATATGTGTGTAATATTTCAGAGACTCTGTCACAGGAGCATCCTAAATGTGAGGACACAAAGCCTAAAATGCTCCAAAATCATAACATTTTACAATTATGGCAGATGATCAAACTGTAACATTGAATTCCTATTTTGAGAAATTGTTAGGTCCCTCATTTAAAAGCATCTCTTGGACTGATAAAGGTCAACCTGGAAAAATCACTCTTTTGATCAACTGAAAAAAAACAAACTTTAATTTTTGACTACATTAATCAAATTCCTTCAGCTTTGCCTTAAAATGTAACTTAATTACTATGGCAATATCCAACATACGCAAATATCCAGTCCACAATCCACATCAGAAAATTCTGTAGGGCATGGGTATCAGTGATGGGTACCTTGGAGATTGTTTGAGGATTTTTTTGAAATATGTTATTTGTTTATTTGTAACAGTATCCCTTATGCAGCTCAGACTCATAGTGATCCTCCTGTCTGAGGTTCCCCAGTACTAGGATTATAGGGCTGTGTCACTACACCCAGTTTTGCGGCTAGCACAGGGTGCCCGGTTTCTGGGGCTCACAGGGCATGTGGTGCCAGGGATTAAACTTGGATCCTAGAACTTGCAACGCAGATGCCTATACCCTGAGCTACAACATCCACCAGCCCTGTTCTAAATGTATAATTATTACTTTGATGAAGAAATTGACTTAGCACAAAATCTAACAAGAAGTAAATGTTCAATACATGTTGATTATTATAATGTGTATTGCTTTTAGATAGTAACCTATTACTATTATTTTTACATCATTATTTCAACTTCCCTGTAAATTAATACGCTACAGTTTCCTGTAGAAACATTCAGACTCAATAATATTCATTTTTATCATATCAATCAATTAATAAGTTTCAATTATTTCCTTCAACAATCAGGAATTCTGCATTATGTTCACTAATTGGCTCAAAGGAGCAAGTGGAGTTGATTCTTTATAGGATCAGACAGCACATTACTATCAAAAGTGAAATCAGATATTATTTATTTCTCCACTTTGTTGATAAAAAACATTTTGCAATCTCCTCTCACGAAAAGAATGTTATTCATTGAGTTAACTTCATAAACATCGTCACAATTTAGTACTATCTTCAACATTTGAAATATTGAACCCCAATTCAGTTCATAATTTGTATTCATTGTCTCTGTTCTTTTACATTTGGTTAAATTAGAACATCATTATAAAGTTTTATGTTCAAAAGAAAACATACAAAGTGTGTGAAAGGTTTAATTTATAGAGATTAAGTCGGCTTGATTGTTTTCAAAATAAGATTTAACATACTCAGTGACAGAACAGGGTAGGATAATTCGTTGAGCAACGATCTTTTCATCTCCTCAAACACCATCTTTGGCTTTTACACAAATTGCAGCATTTTTTTTTAAATCCAAGAAACCTACTAATTTCTAATTATATGAAAGAGAAGAAATATTTTGCATTTAGTTTATTAGCAGTATGTTTAATTTTTTGTTATACTTTCCCTTTTTGTTTATACAGATATCTTTTGATTCCCAGGGAAATTTACAACTATACTGAGTATAAATAGCTGGCCCACTGAAAGCAATTTTGCAAAAATATGGTTCTCATATGAGCTAAAATTCATTAATTTCTGGATTGGTTCAAATTAAAAGCAGAGTTAGGATCTTACTCTTGGGAGAACCGCATTAGCTGAACAGTTTTTTTTTTTTTTTTTTTGATAAAAACATAAGGCTATAATGGAAATCTATTTTCATTAAAATTGGGCTCCAGATATGGTACCACGCAAATCATTTCATTTCCTCTGGGAAGCATTTTCACTCATTCTGAAGTGATACTTACTGGTTCTTTTCCATGTGAGTTTTCAGATAGTTAAAAGGAATTATGGTTTGACAGATGAGATTAAGATCAGGTGGAGAGGGTCTTGAGGCACCAATATCTATAATCTGTACTTTTGCCTAGGATACTATAGTTTAAAAAATCTTTATCACATAAATTATCAGCCATCACCTGTTAAGCATAATATTGTGCCCTTTCAGTCTTAAATTTTCACATAAGCACAAGTTAATATCAAAACATAGGTCAACTATGGTGCAAGGCTTCATGCTGACCACATTTATTACTATTGTGGTGTAACTAAGCAATAAGTTTTGCACAAGGGTGTGGTTCTCATTTAATAATAACAAGACGTTATTTTATTGATAAGAGATACACTTCTACCACAGAATTCTGCGCATGAGAACAGGTGGTTCTCACTTTCACAAGTAGGTGTAGAGAGCAGTGATGGGAAGGAATAGCAAAACAATAAAAGAGCTACAATTCTATTCAGTTCTTCAGCCAATTCAAATTGCACACTGACAAGGCCCCATGTGCTATGTAACACGATTTTAGCCCTAGCTTTAAGATCTAATATGGAAAAAACTTAATTTTCACTTTAACTTCGTAGGGATAAATGAGATAATCAGGATTGCATAACTTTTCAGATGGATTTGTACATAAATGGAAATAAACTAATACATGCTGGCATTTCTGCATGTGTTTCTGTATGTGTTCCTATATACTTCAGGGGGTTAGCAACTCAGATTTACTAGTTCTAGATAACTTTAAGCTGTACTTAGAAAGGAGTGATTCCTACATTCTTTCCAAATAAAGCACAGACAACATGTAGCATATTTGTCCCAGTTTAATTGGCACTACAGCTTCATTTCATGTTAGAATACAGTTTTTCACATTGCAGTACATTTGAAGAAGCTACTTCAAAAGTGACAGTTTGAGGGTATTCTTTATTCCTAAGTAGCTACTTTAGAAAAAAATTCTCCACTATAATACGTGTTAGCCAAACCTTTTTGGTCAAAATCTAGGTGCCTGTCTGCTTTACAGTTAAAGTTTTGGTGGGATAGAGTTATGGGCATTTGTTTGAAACATTCCTACAGCTGTCTGTGCTATGATGAAAGATCTGAATATTTGGGAAGAGACAGTGAAATCAGCACTGTCTAAAATACTCCCATATCTTATAGGAATCGTTTGTTTGCTTTGCATGGAGGGAAATAGAAAGATGTGTAATTAAAGCATTGTTGGGATATTAATATCTCAACTACATTATTTTACTTCATGATACGATGTTTGTATATTGGGGCTGCCACATGCAGTAAATATTGTTTTAGATGTTTTAATTTATGTGGTTCATTCCAAACACATTATGAAAAGACAGAAATGGAAAACAATTGTGCATAATAAGTAAAGTATAACCTAAAGAATTTCATGTATCAACACTTTACACTTACCCCAGACAGCTCTCACTACATCACGGCTGACACATCACATGCATTTTTCAGCTTAACTATGATCTAACATGAGCAATGCTTCTCAGCCCCTGTCCAATCTTATGTCTTTTGTTCACTTAAGAAGTGATAAACACTAACTTAGTTTTCTTTGTTATTTTCAGTCCCAGACATCAAGTATTATAGACATTTTTGAGCCTGCAAATAGAAAAAGTGCAAAGGAAATTTCGTTCTATTTCTTTCAAAGTTAGATCTTCCTGTAGAGTTAGGATCAGATGAAGCCTATAATAGTGAACAAGATGCAGAGTACTGGATGGACTTTTTGTGGTTGTGGTTGGTCCTGACAAAGCCCAAAGTCAGTAGGATGAATACTGCAGAGCTGAAAAAAGTCATTCAGTTTCACTTAATTATCATGGATTGAGAAAGAGAAACGCACACACACAGATACGCACAAAAACATACACATATATATATATATATACATATATGTATATATATGTAGATAGATAGATATAGATATATATACATATATATATATATATATATATTAGGCATTCTGGTAATTTAATGCTGTCTTTTGTATTAAATAATTGGTGAGTTTTACTCTTTTAAAACTAGTTCCAGGTTTACAGTACAATTGAGAAGAAATCACAGATATCTAGCACAAACCCTGTGTGTCCTTAGAGATAGAACACTCGCTACAGTCACCATTAGACCATAAACCTAAGCCTGAAGTTTACATTAGGCTGAAAACCTGGTGTTGCGTATTCTGGGGTTTATATTTTGTTATGAATGCAATGAGCAGGATCTGCTATTTAATTAATTAATTTGTTTGTTCGATTTGAAGTACCAGGATTGAACTCAGGACCTTGCACTTGCCAAGCAAGCACTTATTCCACTGAGCTACCTCCCTAGCCCCCCAGGATCCACTATTTTAACATTACACAGAATCATTTTCCTACCCTGAAAGTCTACATTCTGTGTGTTCCTTTCTGCCTTTCCTCAGCTCATGACAAACACAGCCCTTTCCCTTTCCTCCAACTTTTGCCTTTTTCCAGAAAGTACTATTGTAGTTCTATACAATAAGTAGATTTTCAGAGTGGCTTCATTCATGCTATTATATGCATTTAAATTTCCTCTGGATATTTTCAGAAACGAATACATTCAGAACCTTTGTAAGATACAAGGGTAATGCCTAATGGTTGTATTTCTATGTTGTACCACTGAGTAATCAAATAATAGGAAATAATTCCACCTGTAATTGCACCGAAAGGAAAGAAGATCCATGATAGGGATGGCCAAGTAGCTCAGTGGATTAAAGCACCTGAGAGCAAGCACAGAGCCCAGGGGTCCAATCCCGGAGCCTACTACACCAGCCCTGCCCCTGGGACACGCTGAGAGGGCAGTTGAGACTGGGCGTGGTGATGCACACCTGTAATCTCAGCTCTTGAGAGGCTGTAGACAGGTGAATTACTAGGAGTCCAATCTGCTACATTTCATTTTGAGGGATTTCTTGCATGTAATTCTAATAATATCACAAGCAGTTATTTATCACATTTTTGTACAGCTTATATTACCACTGCAAAAAAGAATTATAACATATTACATTATTTTGCAGACCAGTGCAACAAGCCTTAGGTTCAAAATTAAGTCAGAACATTTATATATTTTTGCAGTAGCAATAAAACTCACAAACACGTGGTAGGTGAAAACAGTGATGTTCGGAGTTGCCTCAATTTCCTGGGCTCACACACGCGTGCACATAACATCTGATTATACACAGTATCCGGTTCCTGCTGGAGAGTGTGTGTTGAGCACGAGGGGGGGGCGTGAAATTCTACACTGCTCTACCCTTATAGTTTCCCATTGTTGCACAGAGCCTGAGCTAGAGGTGCAAACAATAAAGTCATGAAAACTATTACGGAAAATCACGGTAACGTCTAAAGTGCACATTCCCATGCAGTTACATTAGTAATAGTTGAGGTCTTTGTGCAGTGCTCAGGCAGTGCGCTGGGCTCATCTAATGCAGACCACTGATGTGGAGACTGAGTTTTGGAGCTCTACATGCTTATTCTAGTGTTTTGGCTTTGTTATTCCTACTTTATGTTTCTGTTATACTCAACCACACTTTTTCTGACCTCTCTGGCTTTATTTACTGTGGTTTGATTCCATTCTGTTTCTTTCTTGGCACATGGTTGATCGACTGATTGCCCTAGCGTTCGCTATATCTACTCCCAGTCAACTGAAGTCCATTCTCATGTAACATTATTCCATCTCCTTGTAACTGAATCACTTCATTCTTAGTTGTTTCTAATTCCTTTTTCCTATCCCTTGCATCATTAATGTCATTTATTTCCTTTATAAATGATCATAATGAGAATATATGTGCATACATCCAAAGATAATTTAACATATTTTTATAACATTATTTTCAATAAAGTCTCTCTCAGCTATATACCATCAACAATGAGCCAAATACAGGCATAATTCATTTTTATGACTATTTTTGATACACAGGATGTCTTTCCTTAACCTTAGAATTACCATCCCTTGTTTAAGCTATCAATTTACTTGTCAATTGATATCAATATATCCAGATTATTTTCATAAAGTCTTTTGGTTTCTTTGCTTTTGCCTTATTGTTATTCCTAGTCTGAGAATTCTAGCATTCCCATCTCATCTGACTGTAGCTTTGTGAGTGTTCACTCTTTTCCAGTTGTGTTTTGCTTTTGATACTGTGGTTTGCTTTTTTGCTTTTAAGTTCACTATGCAATTTTTTTGTTTATACATTTGCACGAAAAAGAAAACTGTATAATGGGTAAAAGCATGGACAAGAGGAAGAATTCAGTATCCCTTAGATGAGGTCTCAAGCCTTACCCCCGAACTATGAGTTCACTGGTGCTTCATGGTTTTTCCCCTTTCTGAAGTTCAGAATGATACATTACTATCCCCCTACTTTGAAAAGAAGAATTGGAGTTCAGTGTTTTCTTTTTGTGACGTGGAAACACAGAGTCCTTAGGCATAGGTGGACTGAGCTCCTCACAGGGAGGTTTGACAGAAAAAACAATGTAGCTGGTTAGTCAGGCTCTAGAAGAATGGCTTTTCTTAATATAAGTGCTTTTAAGAACCCAAATGTTCTGCCAGTTTTCAAATTGGTTCCCTTTCCTTTCTTACTGTCAGAAAAGAAAAAAAAAGGACTTAAAATATATTGAAAATATGTTTCTTAAAATATATTGTAAGGATCTGGTTGACCACCTGAAAATAAAACAAATGAGGGCAGAGTCTGCCCCAAGGCTGGGTCCTTCTAGAGATCAAAGTTGGCCACGCTGAACATTTCAGCAATTAGCAATGCCCAATTTTTCCTGCATAGACCTGCACTCCCCAGTTAGTTTCTGCTGATGGATTTTTCTTCCAGTAAGACTTTGTTTTCTCTGTTCAACGTCTCATTTCCAGTAATAATTTTGTTTCTGTGATAGATTCCAAGCTTCATATATTTAGCCTCAGTATTTTTAAGCTCTGAATTCCCACACCTTCAGGTGAATTTTCATTGCTCATCAATACGCCCAAAAAATTGTGTTGTTGTTGTTGTAACGTTGTTGTTGTTGTTTTTGCGAGCAGAATAGATTTATTAAGAGAGAGAAACCTTCTGTCTAGGAAGAGGGACAACTGAGCGGGTTGTCCTGTTGTTGATATGGGGTTTTGCTACAACAGTTAGATCTCATAGTGATTTCTCTTGTTTCAATGTGCAACGTGAAAGGATTACAGGTGAGTGCCACCATATTTGGTTTTGAGCCAACAAGGCATGCCCAGGGTTCAGGTGTCAGCACAGCATGTGGTACCAGAGATCAGACTGTGGTCCTTGCCCTTGCTAGGCAGGCACTTAGATGGCTGAGTTATCTCTCCAGCCCAATATGCCAAAAATAATGTTCAGATAAAATACGCATGGATTTTATTTCCATAACTGGAAAGAATAATTTTATCTAAAGACAATGTAAAATATTTTTTAAATTATTTGTCACTTTGAAAACTAAAACACTTATTTGTGTTTGGTTATAGAAGACTTTTGAATACATTTTTTCTACTGTTTTTCTACCAGATTAAATATCTTTTGACTTGCAGAAAATACACTATTTTAAGTGATAATGGTAACAGAAAAGATTCTGATTATTTTTATTTGAGACATTTTTTTAAAAAATTGTTGTTGGGATTATTGATGCAGGGCCATTCTATATAGCTCAGACTGTCCTGAACTCACTGCTGTAGCCCAGATTGACCTCAGATTTTTATCAACCATTCTACCTATGCCTCTGAGTGCTAAAACAACAGGTGTGCTCCACTATGCCTAACTTTTTAATTTTTATGAAATAAAAAATAGCACAAGTTGTAAAAATTATCCTACCTAAAGATCTCTTCTTAGAGGTGCATAATCCAAACTCACAGAAGGCATTTATGTTAACACAAATTGAGAAAGTTGCTTCCCTGCACCAAGAACTATTGCCTTTCTGTTGCAAAAATCACATCAGACATTTATTTTATGATTTTTCATTGATATTTGTGGCACAAGCATCAAAGATGACTAAAGTGACTTGGTTGTGCAGGATAGCTTACTAAGCTCTGCTTGTATTTGACATGCGAAGAACATGAGGACATGTTTACATACAAGTATAACAAAGATTTAATTATTAAATTTAGAGTTTTGAAATGAACACACATATTCTGAAATGCACAAAAACTCCAGCCCAATATGACAAAAATAATGTTCAGATAAAATACGCATGGATTTTATTATGTTTTATATTTAAATTACTGTTTTCCCAACAGTCAAGGTAAAACAAAACAAAACAACAACAACAAAAAACCTCATGCAATTATATAATGCTGCACTTCAATAGAGAATGTACACTGTTTTTGCATGTGGTAATATTGTGGTATGCTAAATTCTCAAATTTAGTTACTTCAGGTCTTTGCTTTAGTCAGTGGCCTTGGAAATGTGAGTAAACTAAGGTATATAAGAAGCATTTTCAAGTCTGCTTTTTCTGATGGCAAAAACTAGCTCTTTAAGTAGTCTTTAAGAGCTTCCAATGGCTCTTAAAACAGAGTTGCAGGTTTGCCTGTGTGCATTTTTGTGTGTTCGTTTCTCCAGGAGAACACACCATTGTTGATAATTACAGGGAATGTGAGAGTTTGACAATTCCTGGAAAAGGCTGCTGCTGAAGATATTCATGTACATAGCCTAAGTGGTTTGAAATTGCAAAGAAGATGATCATACAGAACAAAGACACAATGAAATTATCTTATTTCCTCAGTTTTTCAGTCATCCCTGCAGAGCTTGATGTAAGAATTGGACAAAGAATAATGTCATATTCAGCCTTCTCTATTAAATGGAAATTCTTTTGCAAGTATACAATCAGTTACACAATTGATGCCCATGACTTTTATTCTTTTCCAAAGTGATCAACATTTAAAGTCTTCAGCGAGTAAGACAGCAGGAGAAAATTAAATTATTATCAAAATTTTCTCAAAATATGATTTTGCATGAACAAAACTGGCTGAGCAAGTCCACTGTGCATCATAATTTCTGCCCTAAAGCATGGAAAAGATGAATTTTTTCCATGTACAATATTTTAATTTTACTATTAGCTTTAACAACAGGGAAGCTATACTATATTAACTGTGTTTCTTCAAAACTGTAATTGAGACCTTGGAGTGTAGAATGATAGAATTGACTATGGGTTTTCATTCAGTAAGCTGAGGAAATTAGTAAAATTATATGTATATCATTTTTAAACCAGACATTGGAATAGCTGCCTCTTTGTCTTACCTTCCATAAGCAGTAAGCACTTCTATCAAATAGATACTAATGCACACTTTACATATGAGCCAACCAAGGCAAAGAGAATTAGAGAAGGTAGGTCAAATCCCACAAGAAATAAATAATATTCAAGGTGGTTCAACGTAGATCCAAGGTACATGATTCTTTATCTCGTTTTGTTTCTTTAAGATGACTAAATTTTTATATGTAAAATCATATTCTAATATTATCTTCAGTCAACTCAAAGACAGGTAAAACATCTGATCCATTGGCTTGTACTTTTTTACTACTTACTGTTTTTCTATTCCAACATTACTTATAGAAAAATTTTGGAACATAGTATGTGTACTTCATACAGATCTGTGTGGCCCTGTTTTTTCCCTATCCTCCAGTGAAGTCTCAGTATTACCTCATAAAGGCTTAGTTTAGCCTACATTTTACTGCCTTGTTGTTTTGTGTAACGGCTACAGTTATCCTCTGAATATTTTCTCTATTTACAACTATTCAGTTATGTATCTCTGTATAATAAACCAACTCAGAGAATATTGTTTTAAAATTATTGTATCTTCGATTTTATGGCTTATATGAGATAATTTTTGGATTGATAATTTCTCAACTCAGTCATGTGCTGGATCTTTGGTGATTTGGCTGGATGCTGTCTAATGGTCTCACACATAACTAAAGTCATGTTCCTATTTATTAGCTGGCTACACTTCAAGTTGGTCTCACAGTAGCTGGTAGCATAGGTTTTTTTTCCTTACAAAAGAAAGAAACATAACAAATGCTCATGTAGTTATGCTCTGGAACTCATACAATATTGAATTTGCTCATTCCTGTTGGGATGTCATAGAACCTTAATTGAAGACCAAGAAAAGAAAATCTACCTATGACAGAATAATTGCAAATTATTCTGGCTATGTTTTTAATCAATCTGAACCACATATCTTTATCATATTAACACTAGACTCACTACTAACATCAGTAAGATGAAATCTTCCACGGTAGAATAAAATTAAACATTTCCAACCCTGTGTGAATAAGGCAAACCTAAATACACCACTTATAACTTATATAAGCTTGAAGAAATTACTAACTGCTTGTTTTCATTTTAGTATCTTTCTTTTTCAAAAAAATCTACTTAAAAGTTTAATTTCTTAAGGAGTAACTATGAGCTACTTTCTCCCTTTTTAAAGAATACAAATTGGCATTAACAAAGAAATTATGTGATTTAAAATTTCACTGAAAACAAAAAATGAATAGTATGAACAGTATTTCTTGTAATACATAGTGATGTCTTCCAACCAGTTATTCACATTACAGATTATATGCATGTAAAATTGAAAGAAGAAAGAAAAAACAAAAAGTATGAGAAATTAAGAAGAGAAAAAGTACAACTGAAAGGAGATGAAATAAATTAAGCATCAACTATTCCTTGCCACCAGCCAGCAGAAATGCATAGCACAGTTATCCAAATCATCCTGCTTATATACATAGATAAATTCTCTTTCCCGTACTCCCTCTTCTGTCCTCCTCCTTAACTCAGTAACTCCTTCCATTTGAATAGGTTCATTCCCCTTTCCCAGAATCGACTGTACCCTTCATATCTTTCAAATTCAGGTAATCATAATGGTACCTACCAAAAAGAACCTATTAAGGTTAAGATTAAATTGCTTATATAATAAAAACTATATAAATATGCATAAAGTTTGTGTATCTAATCTAATTAGATAATCTAAAAATGAGTGAACTTTATAGGAAATGCTTTCAAATAATCATTCACTACACGTTTTAGGCTTCAGTCTAACTGCAGTCCATATACGTTGCTGGGCTTTTCTTCACCTTTTTCTTTTAAGCTACCCTTCTCAAATATTCTTTACATTTCTGTTCCACAGCTAGGATTCAAATGCCTCAGTCACAGGTCTTAAACTTCCTTCTTCAGTGACCAACACTTTGTCACTGTCTTAGGTGAGACTTTCACAATCACATAAATTAAACATTGCAACGACTTAACAGTAAATTTGATATTCAGTTCTTTGTCCTGAGACAATATTCTACTTGATGAAAATCTGAAGGAAAGAGATGAGTTACTGACAATTTATACTACAAATACTCACAAGCAACAAAATTTAGACCATAAGTCTACTTTGTAGGAACCAGTCTGGATTCCACTGGGGAATTTCAGAAATGTTAAAAAAAAAAAAAAGAGGTGATAATTGTCATCTGTGAACACCCATTTCTTCCTGAATGAAGATCTAACACAGGGGCCTCAAAATTGCCCTGTTCCTCCTCTCACTCAGGAATTCTGAGGTGTATGTTGCAACAATTATATCAGTGCAATTCTCTGGGAAGCTGAAAATGATATAGCTTTCCATGGAGTATTCTAGTGAAATGTGAGGACTTTGGGCTCAGAGAAGAAATGCAAATCCAAATTAGACTGAGAAGATACAGAATTATATAAACTGTAGAGCTCTTTTTTGTTAAATTTGGGAAATGTAAAGTTTTGAACCTACAGGTCATTTCACTGGTTCTCTTGAGAGAGTGACTGCCAACGAAGTATCATGGAGTTTTAGAAATAACCTGCACTTGATTAATGTGATATTTTCAGAACTTTGGGTACTTTGTCAAAACTCAGCAAATTATACCTTAAAAATCTATGCATTTTAGATAGAAATTAAATTTACATCATATTGATTAAAATATTTGAATTCAAAATTAGCAAATATATAGTTTGAGGAATAAGGAGAGAAGATACTGAAGTGAAGCTACCTAGGGCTGATAAGATAGGTTGGCAGACTAAGTGACTACTTAGGCAAACAAAAGGGTCTAGGGTTCCATTCCTAGTACTATGTGCTGTGCTGGCCCTGCCTGCCCCCAGAAGCACTGAGCCAGCGACCAAGTCTACACATGATGGTGCACACCCAAAATCTCAATGCTGGTGAGGCTGAAGATAGCAGGATCATTAGGAGGCTAGGCTGTGTAGTGAGACTCTGTACAAAAAGAAACAAATAAAGTAAAACAGAAAATGGCCCAACCCGAGGGCACACTGAGAGGGCAATTCAGACTGGGCGTGGTGGTGGAAGCTTATAATTCCATCCTCTGGGGAGGCTGTAAACAGGTGGACCAGTATGAGTGTGATCTAGTAGTGAGACCATGAACACCTTGTATACCCTTCATTAATATACAAACAACAACAAAAACAAAAACAAAAAAACCTACATACTGGTTTCTTGCAGAGGAAATAGCCAAGAAGAGGACTCTTTAAAGAGGCAAGTCTCCAAATAACCTAGACATTGACCATATATTTCCTATGAATTTTGCAAAGTCCAGAGTAAAATTTTAGACAACGATATCTAGCCTGGAGAGCAGATTCATAGAATATAGATCTAAACACACCATAGATATTTTCAGTCAACAGTGTGGGTTTAGGCTGATATAGAGTCAACTAATATTGCCACAATAATCGTAAAAAATAACATTTATAAAATTATATGTTTAAAATGAAAGTAGAAGTCCAGAAAGAAAACACAAAGTATATGCTCCATGAAATATTTGAATCTTGGACAGAATGCCTCCACTGTCAAAGATAGTCACAATCATTTCATGTTTCCTCACCAATGGTTGTTATGTATAAAGACTTAGAGTCAAACTAAAATGAATGGAAGAAAGACTAGCTCTTGAGCTGAGGCGATAGCTCGGTGGTATAAGCACGTGCCTGAGAAGCACAAAGACCTGGGTTTGATCCCCCATACTGCATGCTGTGCTGACTCTGGAACCCTGGATGCACTGTACTGGCCACCAAAACCAGGTGTAGTGGCACATGGCTGTAAACCCAGTCTGGGGAGGCTGAGAAAGGAGGATCACAATGAGTCCATGCTGGGTAGTGAGACCCTGTACCAAGTAAGTAATTGGATTTAAAAAAAAAAAAAAGAAAGAAAGAAAAGTCTAACTCATTATAACAAGACCTATGCTTGAGAATAAGAAGGCATTGGAATCTGAGATATGCATGCCATACCAGACCACAGGCATATACAGGGTTTAGGAAGAAGACAAAGGTACAATGAGCAATCCATACAAATGAATTTGAAATACTAATTCTTGGCCACAAGGATCAATATCAATGGATGTCCTAGGTCTAAGAAAGAATTGCCAAGAGTGGGCAGATATTTGCAGTGGTGGGCTGTGTGCAAAGATGTGATGCTTTAGGAAAGATGTTGCTTCAAGCAAAGTTTGTAAAAATAGAGCCTGTTGGGAAAATATGCATGAGGGAAACACCCACACACACCTGGTCCAGTAGCTCCTCAAGTTTATTTTTGGAAGTTGATTTTGGAAGTTGACCCAGTTTTGTTTGCCACATATTCACACATGCAACAAAACTGTTGTGTCAGGAATTGCTTTGTCCATTATTTTAGCTTCTTTAAGCTTCTTATAATGTTTTGTAAAATCAAATGCAACCTTAAGAAAGTTTTTAGAAGTGACAAATATATTTATCAAAAGATGGAATCAAGGCTTTCACAAGAGGAAGATGAAAATGAAAAATGTATCAACTTAGTAAGAAAATTGGTTAAAGCATTTTTCTCTGCAAAAACCACCCCTAATTTTTCTCCCAACATGTAGAATTTAAAGACTAAAACTTATAATCATCTGCAGCTTTAAGAGAAGTTTTTTCAAATGCAGTGGCAATTGTGACCAGAAAACATATAAATGTAAGACATATATTGGGAATAAGAATAGAATTGATGATTTAGCATTTTTGGAGAATGCACATCTAAGTGAAACCAGATGTACAACTTTAAACTGTAAGAAGCTGAAGTCATATGCTAAAAACTTCTTCATGTCAGAAGAGGCAACTGCGCTTCATAGGAGGTGGTTCTTTTTTCCTTTGGGGGAAGAAAAATGTATTGCATCACATTCCAGGATCAAGTCTCAGATTTCCAGTGAACAATTATTCATATACATGTTTGTTCACTAATTTTATATATTAGCACATAATTGGGACCCAGTCTCACTTCATGACCAGTTGTAAATATTTAGCTATCAAAAGTAATTAATCAGTGGATTTAGTATGATTTTGCTGAACAAAACACCATTTAAACTGATAGTCTTAAAAGTATTTTATAATTATTCTCCTTTATCTTCTAAATCTGAAATAAATAAGCTTTTTGAATTACCTTTTTGCAAATGCAATTTTGATTATTCAGATTTAATGATATCAGTGCTTCATCTGTTTTATTTTTAGTGTAGGAGGAAAAATATAATTCCCATTAATGCTAATTGTAGGTATGAAAATAGTGATTAATATCATACATTTTGCTTTCAGAGAGTTTTCTTTGAGATTTAGCTCTGTCTCTTACTAGCTGGGAATTATCAGAAAAAATAGTTTTATTTGTATCTGACTTAATTTATTTCCAAAAAAGTACAATTGCTGTATCACCGAAATAGCTTATTAAGACAATTTGGAAAAAAAAATGACTGTGGTTGTCTTAATCTATTTGGTGCTACTAGAACATCCACTTGAGATTGAGTAATTGTAGGGAGCAGAGTCTGATTTTCTCCCAAATCAAGACACTTGGAAGTTGCAGCTCTAGGTAACAAGAATCTTCTTGTTTCATCATAACTGGACAAAAAACACCACATACATAAAGAGAGAGAGGCAGAAACAGAGATAGAGACACACTCAGAGAGAGAAGGCTTATTTTTATCTTTCAGTGGGGAACAAATTCTTACAATTCTGTAACAAAACTACTATTGTGAGAAAGGCATTAGTCTATTCACTAAAGCTGTACTTTATTACCTAAGAATGTCTTGATGTTTACCTCTCAACACCATTACCTTGAAAATTAAATTTTCAACACATCAGTAAAACAACAATCACATACTTAACCAAAGCCACAAGACATTCTTTAGATATTGGCTATCATAATTATATTAAGAAAAGGAAAAGGAGAAATACTAGTAGCAGCTTTGGATATAGAGCCAGGAATTCTATCTTTATAATGAAAAGAGTCTTCCAGACATAATCAAATAAGAATTTTTTTTTAACTCAAAGGGTTTTGAAGAGGCTTGTGTCTAAAACAAGACAGAAATTATTGATGGATGGTTCAACTTAAGGGGATTAATGTTGAGGTTTGTAGTACACAAATTCTTCCAAAACTAATTCTCATGTGCTTAAATCAAACACATACTATAATGACATATTAACTTTTAAATTAAAAGGGAAATTTCAAATATGTTTGAAATTAACTACTATGAGTTATCTGTTCACTAGTGAGAAAACAAATGAAGAATACAACAATAATGTGAGAAGTCAAAGAAGTAGTAGAAATACTAGGATTGTTCTACTGCCCTATTTCTTTTCTGTATCAAATATCGGATTTTTTCCCATTCATTTAAATTTAATGTATTTATTATAGCAAATATTATTAAAGATGAATTAATATTTATAAGAACAAAATTTTAGAGCATTAAAAATTCTGATCTGGAGAATTGTTTCATAATCGATATACTGATACTCACATTGAATTGAAAATTGATGTTTTTAGATCAATAGATTTAAACTATTTTGAGAGGTGACCCATTTTTGTCTTACTGTACACACAAACACATTAATGTACACATTTGAAATGCTTTTCATTTTTACTGTCATTGCAGTTTCAATTCTTCTTATATTTAATAATTTTTTCCACTTTTAGGCCCAATCTGTAGTCAGTATGTAAGTTGGATCTTCAATTCTTACCAGTTCAAAAATACTAAACTGAAAATCAATGGTGCTTCCTGGAACCATGAGAAAATTGAGTTGTCAAGACAGAAAAAAAAGGAAAACCTAAAGGAAAGGCAAATAAACTCAGACCAACTCACCTGCAGGAGCTGATTGGTAGGACAGGTAAATCTGATGAATCCCAGACTGAATTTGAGCGAGAAGAGATGAGAAGAAAAGACAAAAGAGAAGGGAAGAAGAGAAGAGAAGA
>PVJA010021952.1:0-34895 GCA_004027025.1 Myocastor coypus
GATCCTCCTGCCTCAGCCTCCCGAGTGCTGGGATTACAGGTGTGCGCCACCACGCCTGGCTAAAATTCTTATTAGTGCACATTTGTGATACATAAATATGTATTTATTGTGAGGTATTGGTACATGTAAATACCAAGTATTTTTTAATCATGTCCTAGATTATCAAAGAGAAATAATAATGCTATAAATACCTTTAGCTTCAGAGAAGCCAAGTGGCAAAGGACAGCTCTCCCAGAAGGAAGAATGGAGTGTGACTAGGGGAGAAGACAGAATAGAGGATAGAAGCCACAAGAAACAAGATAAGGGGGAAGAAAGTCTCATTAAAGCTCCTACAATTCTCTGAATAAATCAAAGATGTAAACTGATAACTGAACTACAAGGGCTTTTTAAAACTACAATTATAAAAATAAAGGAATTTCTAACAGTGTCTGGCAATACAAGCTTGGAATTAAAAATATTTATTAGCAAAATTCTGAAAATTATTTGCTCCAAAGGATTCTATTGGGATTTTTTTCTTCTAAGAAGAAAAATGAGATGGCTAGTCTGCAGAGCTGGGACATTTATATTAATGTCCTTTCTCTTACCTTGGATTTGTTTTCATTAGGTAAGTAGTTACCTTTTGAAAAAGTTCCCCTCCCTTTTTTGCTCTCGGCTTTAACAAAATTGGTGGTTCTGGCACTATTATTCATTTCATAGTTCCAAATTTTCCTTCGAAAGATATGATACCTTTAATTTCTTGAAAATACTAAAGGAAAGATAGTATCATATACTTGGACCATTTTTGGTTAAGGAAGATATTCTCATTTAAAATGCCACTGGTGCAAGGTACTGCTAACTGTGTGCATATAAAATAGTGTATGAATGCATTAAAACAGAAATAGCAAGAATGTATGATGTCATAATATCAGATTATGTTTGCAGACACATGGCTGAATTACTTTTCAGATTTTGTGGGCATGTTTAAAAACCTACAGAAAGAACATGACATAACCTTTCCAAACCTAGAAACTTAATTGTTTCTCCTATCCAAGATACTGGCAAGCATGGCAAAAATCAACCTACACCATAAATAGGAGATTCTATTAGTAACAGCCTCAAGTGAGTCTGACTGGGGAAATCTTAAGTAGTAGCTTGGTCATGATGATAAGCAAACTGAATCAGCCAATATCCATGCAACTCATCAAAAATATTCTCTGAAATGTCTAATATATTAAATTTATAGAAGATAAAAATGAAAATGATCACAATAGTAATTTATATTCCTGATCCTCAGCAAGCTATCATCTATGAAAGAAGAAAATTCCTGAACAGGAATCATAATACAGTGTAATGGAAGACAAATGGTAATAAACATGGAATATTATAATATTCTACAAATGACAGCATATCTTCATTTAAGGTCTGTATATGATGGAAAAAATAGATTTTCAGAACAGGTAACTCTGAAACTCAATCAATAAAAAAGACTGAATTACCCAAGTCAAATATAATAAAGGCATTTAAGGAAATGAGAATAGAAATCTTTATTTTATTGGTACGTGGAATTGAACTTCAAACCTCAGGTTTCCCAGGAAGGGACCATGCTACTGAGCTATATCCCTAGTCTAGAACAGAAATATTGAAAGGAAACAAAAGCACTGCAGGCTGAGGGAATTGCAAACATTACACTCAATTTGGTTGACACACAAAAGGGCTTCTGGGTCTCAGATTAAAATAAACATTTTCTACTTCTAGATATATGTACGTATCCATATACATGGATGTAGTTGTGTAAATCTAAATTTAACAACACAACACTTAGTCACATTATGCAAAATTAATTGCACTTTCTATACTTATGAATTTCACCTTATCATATTGGTTAAGGTCACTCCTATAAAGACATGAACTATAAAAGTGCCATGATGTGCCTTTTGGAAGAAACTCATGTGAAGGCTGAGTTTTAAAGGATAGAATTCATGGAAGGACTATGAGCAAGGGAGTTAAGTGCTGCCATTTGCATTTATAAAGGCATTCTTTTAAAAATGATTAGCATATATTTGCAATACCTTACAAAATTTTATTGTAGGGAGTTGGTACATGTATACATCACAACTTGATCCTTTTTTCTTCTAATTTCCCTCTTCTCTTTCCACTTAGTGTCATCTAGAGATCCCCTTCCAAACTCTACCGTCTCTTTGTGTTTCCTATCACATTTTGCTTTGTTTTTAAAATTATTTTTACTTTCGTTTTCTCTTATCAGAAAAACTATACAATATGCAAATTTCTGTGTCTCATTTTTTGTAGTTAGCATTTTGGACTCAAGGTGTATCCACTTTCCTACATTTTCCTTACCCATCCATCTGCTAACGGGCTTGAAGATTACTTCCAGGATTTATATTTTATGAGTTGTGCAGCTAGAAACATGAATGTACATGTACAAGGTTAATATATTTTCTAAACCTTCTCAGAGAGATACCCAGAAGAGGCGTGGGTGGGTCAAATGAAATGTTTCATTTTAGTTTTAAAGGAATCTCTGGGGCTAGCGAAATAATTCAAGGGGCTGGTGAGAGCTCAGTGGTCTAAGGCACCTGCTTAGGTGTTATAGTTTATGTCTAGTTGTCCCCTCAAAGCCTCATGCAGTCATTGGGAGGGGACTTCTATAGACTGAGACTTGAGTCATGAGTCACTGGGATTATGTGTTTTAGTACTGATCTAGAGTTTGAGACTAGATCCATGATCCCTGGGATTATGTGTTTTAAGTACTTCTGGGATTATGGGTGTAGCCTGAGGTGGATAGGCTGAGGCACAGAGGCTGAAGGTAACATAAAGAGAGACAGTTTAGCACTGTTGCTCTCTGCTCCCTTAGTGGGTTACCTCTGTCACCATTTTTGTTGCTATTCTGCAGCCATGAATTGGATGTTCTCTGCTCTGCTCCACTCAGCCTTGGGCCAGCTGAATATGGACTAAAACCTCCAGTAACTGTGAGCTAAATAAACCTTTCCTTCCTTCATTTTGGGTGTCGGGTATTTGTTTCAGAAAGAGTGAAGAGTAAGACGTTAGACAAGCATAGCAAGCCTAGGGATTGTGGTGCAATGCCTGGCACCAAATGTCACACCAGCTCCAGGACAGTGCAGGCTCAGCCAGCCACATAAGGAAAAATAAAGGAATCTCCATAATGTATTGCATAGTTATTGCACTATTTTATATTACCATCAACAATGTAGAAGTCTTCTTTTCCTCCACAACTGCCCCTAAATTTGCTGGTTTGGAGATTCTTGATCATAGCCCTTTTTCTGGATTAATAGTGAATCTGTGTTATCCTGGTGTATATTTCTCTAATGGCCGAAAAGGCTGCACATTTCTTCATGTACCTGTTAATCATTTGTACTACTTCTTCTGAGAAAAGTTTATTGATTTCAGTTGTCCACTTTTCATTGAGTGTTTTATTTTAGAGATGAAATTATTTTTTTAAGTTCTTTACATGTTTGTACTCTCTGTGAATTATCTAGTAAGAAATTTTTCCTGTTCTGTGTGTCGTGTCTTCATTCTGTTGATAGTTTCTTTTACTACGATGAGGTATTTCTTTTAAAAAAAATTGATCCCATTTACTGATTTTTCTCACTATTTCTTCTGTTACTGTGTTTCCATTTAGAAAGTTGTTGCTTATGCTTATAAGAGTTGTACCTATTTTGTCTGCCAGCAGATTCAGTGTTTTTATTTTTATATTAAAGCTGCTGATTCGTATTGATTTTATTTTAGTACAGAGAGATGCATACCTAGACTTAAGCTTCAGCTTATGCATAGCCAGTCTTCCCAGCACCATTTGTTTAAAGCACATCTTCAGCATTGGCCCACTTGGTCAAATATATAGCCCCTGAGGTTACCTGACTTTATGCAACCTCAATTTGATCTCTATACATGTTTTTGTGGCAGTGCCATGCTGTTTTAATCTCAGTAGCTTTGCAATATAAATTCAAATCTGTGACTGTGGTGTCTCTTGCTTTGTTCTCCTTGCTCAATATTCCTTGAGTTCTTTTGGGTTTTTTCTGGTTCCTTATAAATGTTAGGATTGTTTTTATCCATTATGTAAAGAATATTCTAGTAATATGATTGAGATTTCATTGAGATAGCGTTAAATTGGCTTTGGAAATGTGGCCATTTTGTCTATTTCTGTTCTGTATCTCTAGGAAAAGCAACATATTTCTATTTTCTGATATCCTCTTCAATCTTTTTGTAGAGTACAATAATTTTCATTATAATATTGTTTCCCTTTCTTGGGTAGGTTAAGCCCTAAGTATGTAATATGTAAGCTATTCTGAACGGTATTGCTTTACTAATTTAATTCTCAGCATATTCATTGTCAGTGTATAGGAACACTATTGATTTATGTTTCTTGAATCTTGGATCCCGCTACACTGATGAATTTGTTTATTGATTCTAAACAACTTCTGGTGGACCCTTTAAGATTTTCTATACAAATGATGATGTGATCTGTGAATAAAAAGAATTTGAACTCTTCTTTTTATGTATGTATATATATATATATATATATATACATATATATATATATATACACATATATATGTATATATATATGTATATATATATATATACATCTATACATCTGTCTGTCTACCTATACACACACACACACACACACACACACACACACACTTTTTACTTTTTTATGTTGCCTATTTGTTTTCACTAGTATTTTTAGTGATATATTGAGCAGGAGTAATGATAGTGAATATCCTGATTTGTTCTTGATTTTAAAGAAAATGCTTTCAGTTTCTACTCATTTAGTATGTTAACAATAAGTTCATCATAAATAGCTTTTATCAGATTAGGATAAGGTCATTTCAGGCCCATGTTTATCTAAATTAATTTTGGATTTTGTCAAAGGCTTTCTGTGGGTCTACTGAGATGATCATGTAATTTTCTCTTTATATGAGATTCTAGTTATTGATTTACATACAGTGAACTATCTTTGCAAGCTCGATGAAGCTAATTTAGTCACATCTTTCTAGTGATTTACTGCATTTTGTTCCCAGTGTCTTGTTGAGGATTTTTGATCCTAAGTTCATTAAAGTGATTGGCCTATAATTTTTCTTCTTTGTTAAGCACTTTTCTGGCTGTGATATCAGAATAATGGTAGTAATGCTCTTTTCCCTTCAATTTTAATGATTTTGAGGACACTGCATCTTTCCTGAAGTTTTGTTAGAACTCCATAGTAAATTCTTCAGGTTCTTGGCTTCTCTTATTTGGTCAAGATTTTATTATTTCCTCTATTCTGTTGCTTGTTATCAGATTATTTATGGTATTCATATCTTCTTAGTTCAATTTTGATAGTTTATCTATGCCTAAGAATTTCTCCATTTCTTTTCTTTTAGGTTCTTCAATTTATTGGAATATAAGTTTGGGGTTTTATTTGTTTTTATATTTGTCTTTTTGTGACATGGTCTCACTCTGCAGTGCAGGTTGGTCTTGAGCTCACTGTGTAGCTGATCCTGGGCTCAAACACACCATGGTCTTTTTTCTGAGATTACAGGCATGTACCACCATGCCCAGGTAGGTATATATGTTTTCAAAATAATTTCTTATACTCAACTCGGTTTTAGCCATACCTATTGCAATTTTGGCTTTTTCATGTCTAATAGCACTCACAGAGTTATTTTTTCTTCCTCTTTTCATAAGTTTGGCTAAAGTTTTATTATTCTTAGGTTTATCCTTTGAAAGAATCAACTCCTGCTCTGGGGACATTGCTCAGCAGCACAACACCTGCTTGGCAAACATGAGGTCCTGAGATTGACCAATGGTGTGTAAAAAGAAAAAAGAAAAGAATCAAATCTTTGCATTGATTCATTTAATTTTGTATATTGTTAGTCTCAATTGCATTAACTTCTACCCTGAAATTTACAATTTCTGTTCAAGTGACTCTGGAAAGGGCTCCTTTCGGGAAAGGAGTTAAATTCTAGGAAGGTTTTTTTTTGATAATTTATACAATTGTTAATGACATCAGAATTAATATACTTTTTGGAGGATGGTTAAGAGCTATTAAAAATTGTGATGTAAAGACTATAGTTTAAGGGCATTCTGAGATACACACCAATGCCTTCTTTCAAAAAAAAGAAAGATAAACTTGAGTCTTTTTTGCAAAAGTGGAGCTTGAGACCAGAATATTATGTTAAATAAATCTCCCATCAAATCTTAAACATTCCATAGTTTCTCTTATGTGAGAAAACCAAAATATAAATATAAAATTTAAAGAAAGGCCACAGGAAATAAGGACAAAGTTCTTTTGTGAAAGGGCAGAAAACCAAGAGAGGGAAGGGAGAGGAGGAAGGAAATGTAAAAAGAACTAAGATACGTTATATACATGTACCAACTTCTCATGAGGGATTAATCAGTCATTATATAGTGTAAAGATGTGCTCATAAAATACAAATAAATGTTTAAATAAAGAAAAATGAAAAGAGAAAGAAGAAAGAAATGTTGTAATACCACACTGCCTGGTTTTACAGTCCACATATTTCCAAAAAACACCCACCTCAAAATTTTGCCATTGTCTTTCTGCTCTCATTTGCCACCTCTTTCAAATAATAAATAGAAAGAGCAGAAAGCATTCATTCAGTTTGAATATTTGACTTTTAGGCTTCTTCTGGACATCTATAAAGAAATGTCAAACTAGAACCAAGTATAATTCTAGATAGTGATAGTTGAAGTTGGAATTATTTGGAAGCTACTAGTATACACAAAAGAAAAAATACCCCCCATGTAAATCATCTTATTTATGAACTATGGATATAATACTATTTTCTGACTTAAAATGCATAAAAGCATATTATACAACAAATCAGTATCATTCACATGTGAACATCAGAAAATTGAAATTGAAGATATTTCAAGGCTCTGTTTCCATTCTTTCTTCTAATTTTTTGCCTCTTCTTTCCTTTCCCCTCCCAAACCTTAGCAGATGAAGAAGAATTGAAGATAGCACTATGGAAGTGGAAAAATTAGAGAATCGAAATATATAATGCATGGGTACAAATTCCCTAAAATGCATGTAGTCATCGTGTATCTAAAATGTTTCAGTAAAAAATGAGGAGGGGAGAAGCTAACTTGGTAACTTTGGGGAACTCTTAAAATTAGGTCTTCACACCATTTCTGTTCAGTCCTTATGGAGGGAAAGGAGTTATAAATGGATGTGAAGAAATGGTGAACAGAGGGTACCAAAATTTCACCATCTGTGCAATGGTAGCTGCATGATCCAAGTGCATCTCCCACTCTAACTTGTGGTTGAACTTTGTCTTATCAGTACACGTCTGGAGAAGGGTAGACTTCCTGTGTACTGTCATTAATATTTGTTCAGAGAGCATTCTGTCCTCTTTGAAAAAGCTTATTATTACTAGATGATTTGATCTGATTAAAATTAAACAATTCAGTTCCCTTAAGAAATAGCTAAATAAAATCTTTGCCTTATCTATGAAAAAGTGCTTATAAATAAAAAAAATATTTAAGGTAATATAGTCTTATTAGAACTTCAGAATGAATCTGATTTTTATGCTGTACTTTAATTTTTTTCAGACAGGGTCTCACTAGTTTGTTCAGGTCTTGAACTCACTATGTAATCCAGTCTAGTCTTCAATTCATGGTAATCCTCCCAGCTGTGCCTCCCCACTTCTGGGAATATAAGTATGCATCACCATACCAGCTGCACCTTAAGTTTTTTTCAGTTTACAAGGGTGTACCCATACATCATGTCACCTGTTTTACTTGAGTTCATTGTAAGCAAATCTCTGCTTATCCACTTATCTTTGTCATTTCCCTAGGTTTACAATAGCCAAAAGCATTCCCAACTACAGAACACTATACTATTTCTCTTACATTTCTTATTGTAAGTATAGGATTCTACATGATTTGTCTTTCAGTTTTTAAGCATTATACACATCTCTATGTATATTCCTCTTTACCTTTTTTCAAAATGTCCATGTTAAATAGAGTATCTGTTTCTTGCCAGGATTTTGGCTGTAAGAAAAATTGTAAGATATTCATTTCAAATGCATGTAAAAAACACAAGTGAAATTGATAATTTTCTGAGAAATATCTTTTACAAAAATTGTTTCTAACCATGACTACAATGTTTAAATGTTCCAATACTATACTAAATAGAATGGTGAATATGGTTGCCTATATCAAATTTCTGCTTTGAGAGCAAACAACTTCAATTTTATTTCCCATTCTAATGTGATGCTTACATAAGATTAGTCATATGCCAGATTTACTCTGATTAAGTATGATTAACATAAACATGTTTTTATACGTAGTTGTCTTAGTTTCTTTTCTCTCAGTGCTGGGAGAAATATCCAACACTCAAAATGAAGGAAAGGTTTATTAGCTCACAGTTAATAGAGGTTTCAGTCAATATTCAGCTGGCCCAAGGCAGAATGGAAAAGGGCAGAGAGCACCCAGTTCATGGTGGCGGAACAGCAACAATGGCGATGGAGGGAACCGACCAACCAGGGAAGCAGACAGCAACAGTGCAAGACTGTCTATCTCTCTTTTTTTAATATTTCATCAGGCTCTCTGCCTTAGCCTATCCACCTTAGGCTACACCCATAATCCCAGAAGCACTTAAAACACATAATCCCAGGGATCATGGACCAAGTCTCAAACTCTAGATGAATAATAAATCACATAATCCCAGTGACTCATGAGTCAAGTCTCAATCTATAGAAGTCCCTGCCGATGACTGCATGAGGCTTTGGGGGGACAACTAGGCATAAATCATAACAATATGCCCTGGGACCTCCAAAATTTCATGCATATCCCTTTGTACAAAAGAGAATTTAGTCTATCTGGAAGAATCTCCAAAGTCTCAACAGTTTCAGCACTGCTGAAAAGTTCAAATCCCAAGTCTCCTCCAAGATCTAAGGCAAACTCTCATCTGTGAGCTCCTGTACAACATAAAAGCTAAACATATCCAACATTCAAAGGCGAAAGATAAACATTAGCATTCCAAAAGTTGCAAACAACAGGGAAATACAAAACACTGATACCACCACAAGTATAAAATCCAGCAGGGCAAACATGAAATCCTATAGTTCCAACTGGAACATCCAAAGCAGTCTGTGCTGAATTGTGAGCGATAAAGGCCTTATATGGCTCTGCCCCTAAGGCACTCTTGGTGGTAGTTTCCATGGCTTCTCTCTTAGGGTGGCTTTGCTCTCTCTTTGTATGGTCCACATCTGTGGTTTTTCCAAATTTGTGGGGTTTCCACTGAACAGGCTTCTCAAATACAGCTTTACACACTGCCCTATTAGGGGCACACTGCCTGGCCTCCCAGGCCTTCTTCTGAAATCTGGGTGGAAGCTTTCTTAACCTCAAAACTCCCACATTCTACATAGGCCTGTGTAGATGGTGCCAAGGTCTTCTATCATCTGGATCAGTAGCCGAGCTTGTTCTCTCTTGGCTGTAGGGGTCAAGGGCCTGGACCACTGAGAACTCTGGCCCTGATTCCCTGCAACAAATTCTCCATGCCAGCGCTATTTTGGAACCTGGTTTGGCCACTGCTGCCATTCTGGTTCTTGGGTCCTTGTGGCTTTCTTTGCAAGGCAAAATCTCCATCCCTTGCAATTCTGAGGCTGCAAAGGGTGGAGAGCTATCACCTCTTATGATGCCCTCAGGCCATCCTTTCGATTCTCTGGTTCTTTCCCAGTAATGGAGATCGTTTTAGCTCCATCTTTGGACCCCATCTTTGCAGTCCACAGCTTTCTTGATGTTTCCTTTCTGGCCAAGCTCACACTTTAAATTTTCCTTCCTGGCTCTTTGCCCTTGATTTTCAACATAAATCTGGCTAAAAGCTGCCAATAACAACTATGTACTGCCCCAATAGTTCACTGCTTTGAAATATCTCTTGAAAGATTAATCAGTCCGCCATGCTTAATCTCAGTCTTAGGCAAAGTCTCTGGCCAAGAGCAAAATTCCAACAGACTCTCAGCCAATCCATAGCACAAATCATCTAGAGTCCAATCAGCCTGATATTTACAGGCAGGCCTTCTCTCAGTCTTCTGGTCTAAGCTCTGACCAAAATCTCCCCTACAGAACAGCTGAAGCTTTTCCAGCTCTTCACAACTGGAGGACCTCTGCAAACATTTCCAAGCTCTGCTCTTAAGTCATTCTTCATATCCAGGCTTCAAGCCAGTCTTCTGCTCTGAGCTCTCACCAGAATGTCCTCTACAGAAAAGCCGAAGCTTTTCCAGTGCTTCGCTTATAGCCGACATCTCTGAACCTTTCTTTTCTCTTCCCATAAGCCATTCCCCAAATCTTGTAATCCACACGGTCAGGTTAGTCAGAGCAACCACCCCAATTCTCTGGTATCAATTTCTGTCTTAGTTACTTTTTACAAGTTGCTGGGACAAATACCCAATACTCAAAATGAAGGAAGGAAGAATTTATTTAGTTCACATTTACTGGAGGTTTCAGTCCATACTCGGCTGGCTTTAAGGCAGAGAGGCACATGGAAGAGAGCAGCAGTTCATGGCGGCAGAACAGCAACAACTGCGACAGAGGCAACCGAACAACTGGGGAAGCAAACAGCAACAGCATTAGTCTGTCTCTCTTTTTTTAAATTACATGAGGCTCTCTGTCTTAGCCTATCTGCCTTAGTCTACATCCATAATCCCAGGAGTACTTAAAACACATAATCTTAGGGATCATGGTTCAAGTGTCAAACTTTAGATCAGTACTAAATCACATAATCCCAGTGATTCATGAATCAAGTCTCAACTTATAGAAGTTCCCACCCCATGTCTTTGGTGAGACAACTAGACATAAACCATAGCACTAGTTTCTTGAGGATTTTTATTAGGAAGAATGTAGAGTTTTATCAAATGGTTTTTGTCTCTCTAAAGAGGTAATTAGGTGATTCTTGATACTTCATTCTATTTGTGAGATATGTTATATAAATTATTTTTATCATAAATTTATGATAAAAATTTATCATAATTTTTATGATAAAAATTAATTTATGATATTTGACCAAACTCTATCCTTGTAATAAAATCTATGTAAGCAATGTGAAAAATAAACAGAACAAAGACTAAAATTGATTCTAATGGAAAAATAATGTTTCAATAGAAGCAGAATTCTCCTGCACTGCATGCCTTGCCGGGCCTGCCCCTATGGCATGCTGAGACAATGAACGAAACTGGGAAGAGTGGCATGTACCTGTAATCCTAGTGCCTGGGAGGCTGCAAACAGGAGGACGACTATGAGTCGGATCTGTGTAGTGAGACCCTGTACTAAATAAATTTTAAAAAATAAATACAAACAATTTTAAATGTCAGTATAAAAGTGGAGAAAGTTATCAATTAACTTTCACCCACAAAAGAGGTCAAGTCTAGGCAAAAGGGCATAATAGGCAATTCGCCAAAGCATAAAATGACACATAACTGCTTCAGAATGGAGAAAACAAAATAACTTTCAAATTATTTTTATGAAATGAACATAGCAAAACTTGATAAACCTATAAAAAGAAACACAGACCAGTCTCATTTATGAATATCAAAAAAATCTAAGTAATACAAAATATACTTCGCTGAAATTTCATAAAAATAGAGCAACATAACCAAGATGGGATTTATACAGAAAGGAAAAAAATGTTTTCTTATTAAGGAACTCATTAAAAGTACTCAGTTCATTAATAGAACTAAGAATAAAGATCTTGCGATAAATCTGATGCTGAGAAATAGTTCACTTTGATGAGCCACACCCAGAAGCCATACTCAGCGGGCCCAGACAAAGGTCCAGACATGCAGGAACATCCTAATGACACATAGCTGGAAGAAGGTAACTGGGGAAATTAGTCTGTCTGGAAGACTTCACATATATGAAGGGGAGGTGCCCCGACAGAACTCTGGGAAACTAAAGTAACTACAAATTCCAAATTGAAGATTTGCCTTATTATGTCATAATGTTTGCTTCTACAGTGTGAAATAGAAATACATTTGCTACACAATTTGTCAATTTCTAAATTTAACTACCTGTTACTAGTATTGATAATTGTACTACTGTAAGTAGAAAACAATATCATTCTTAACAACATGTTCTCACTTGGGTAATAGTATCAGAAATTGTTGGATACTAACCTCATGAAAGCCTGATATGAAAGAACTGAAGACAGAGCCAAGCAGAAACCAATGTCACACTCAATCAATAGAGAAGGCAACATCTAGGAAAAGCACACAGATCAAGAATCTTTGGGTTGGCAAGATGGTTCAGCATCTAAAGCTCCTGCTTAGACAAGCTTAGGCAACTGCAGGTACTGCGGATTGATCCCCAACACAACATGCTGTGCCAGCCACACCCCCAGGGTGTACTAAGCCAGACACGAAAAAAAAATCTTTGACATAAGACAGTTACCTAACAAAAGATCCTTTACAGAGGTTCGGATTGCAGTGATAGAGCTACCTACTATGAAACTTTCACAAAAAGATATCATAGGTATTGTTATGAATTATGTCTAGTTGTCTCCCCAAAGCCTCATGCAGTCATGGAGCAGGGACTTCTATAGATTGAGACTTGACTCATGAGTCACTGGGATTATGTGATTTAGTACTAATCTAGAGTTTGGGACTTGTCTCATGATCCCTGGGATTATGTGTTTTAAGTACTTCTGGGATTATGGGTGTAACCTAAGGCGGATAGGCTGAACCGGAGAGCCTGAATGTAATATAAAGGGAGACAGACTAAAGCTGTTGCTCTGCTGCCCTGATTGATTGGCTGCCTCTACCACCATTTTGTTGCTATTCTGCTGCCAAGAATTGGATGCTCTCTGCTCTGTTCCACTCTGCCTTGGGCCAGCTGAATATGGACTGAAAACTCCACAAACTGTGAGCTAAATAAACCTTTCCTTCCTTCATTTTGAGCGTCAGTATTTGTCCCACAGAGTAAAAAATAACCAAGACAGAATTTGGTACCAAGAGTGGGGTCATTGCTGTGACTAACCTGACCATGTGGATTACAACCTTCTGGGAATGGCTTATGGGAAGAGATAGGACAGGTTCAGAGATGTTGGCTACAAGCGAAGCACTGGAACAGCCTTAACTGTTCTGTTTGGGACATTCTGGTCGGAATGCAGACCAGAACACTGGCTTGAAGTCTGGCTATGAAGAATGGCTTATGAGCGGAGATTGGAAAGAGCTGGAAAAACTTCAGCTGTTCTGTAGGTGAGACTGTGGTAAGAACTCATACCAGAAGACTTACAGAAGGCCTCCCTGAAACCATCAGGCTGAGGAGGTTTCTGCTGGGAAAAAACATAGCTTCAGACTCCAAATGATTTGTGCTATGGATTGGCCGAAAATCTATTGAAATTTTGCTTGTGCCCAGAGACTTTGCCTGGTACTGAGATTAAGCATGGCGGACTGATTAATCTTTCAAGAGATATTTCAAAACAGCAAAATATTGGGTTGTTATTGCTGTGTTTTAGCCAGATTTATGTTGAAAATCAAGAGCAAAGAGCCAAGAATGATTTAAAATGTGAGCTTGGCCAGAAAGGAAACACAAGGAAAGCTTTGGAAAGTAAAGATGGAGCTAAAACGATCTCCATTACAGGGAAGGAACCAAATCATCAAAAGGATGACCTGAGAGCATCACAAGAGGTGGCAAAACTTTGCAGCCCCAGAATTGCAAAGGAGTGAGGCTTTGCCTTGAGAAGAAAGCTGCAGAGACCTAAGTACCAGAATGGTGGCAGCAGCCAAACCACGTTCCAAAATGGTGAAAGCATGGAGAATATGTTTTTCGGAATCAGGGTCAAAGTGCTCAGTGATCTAGGCCCTCAAACCCTTCAGTCCAGATAGAAGGAAGCCCAGATACTGCTCCAGATGCTAGCAATCCTTGGCATCATCCACATAAGCCTATGCAGAATGCTGGAGTTCTGAGGTTAAGAAGACTTCCACCTCAATTTCAGAAGAAAGCCTGGGAGGCCAGGCAGTGTGCCCCTGAGAGGGCAGTGTGTGAAGCAGACAGTGAGAAGACTATTGAATGGAAATTCCAGAAGTTTGGAAAAGTCAGGAATGTTGATCATGCAAAGAGGGAGCAAAGCCGGCCTAAGAGGGAATCCATGGAAACTACCACCAAGAGTGCCTTAGGGATGAAGCTGCGTAGAGCCCACAACTCAGTCCAGACTGTTTTAGATGTTCCAGTTGGAACTATGGGATTTAACATTTACTCTGCTGGATTTTGGACATGTGTTGGTCCCAGTGTTTTGTATTCCCCTGTTGTTTGCAACTTTTCGAATGCTAATGTTTATCTTATGCCTTTGAATGTTGGATATGTTTATCTTTTCTATTGTACAGGGGATCACACTTGAGAGTTTGCTTTGGATCTTGGGAGAGACTTGGGATTTGAACTTTTCAGCAATGCTGAAACTGTCGGGACTTTGGCGATTCTTCCAGGTAGACTAAACTATCTTTTGTACAAAGGGATATGTATGAAACTTTGGGTATCCATGGGTGGAATGTTATGGTTTATATCTAGTTGTCTCCCCAAAGCCTCAGACAGTCATAGGGTAGGGACTTCTATAGATTGAGACTTGACTCACTTGAGTCATTGGGATTCTATGATTTATTACTGATCTAGAGTTTGAGACTTGATCCATGATCCCTGGGATTATGTGTTTTAAGTACTTCTGGGATTATGGGTGTAGCCTAAGGCAGATAGACAGAGGCAGAGAGCCTGAATGTAATATAAACAGAGACAGGCTTAAGCTGTTGCTCACTGCTCTCTGGTGGTTCTGTTGCCTCTGTCACCACTGTTGCTGTTCCACTGCCATGAACTGTGCTCTCTGCCATGTGCCTCTCTAACTTGGAGCCAGTCAAGTATGGACTGAAGCCTCCAGTAACTTTGAGATAAATAAACCTTTCCTTCCTTCTTTTTGGCTGTCAGGTATTTGTCCCAACAATGAGTAAAATGTAACAAAGAGAGGTATCAAAATAAAGTGTTTTCTGTGAAATAGAAAATGAAAGAAAGAAAATGAGGCAAAATGCAATCTCAGGTCCCAAGTCCACCTAAAACAAAGCCCAGAGATATTAGCATGGAAAAAATTGGAAGTCACACACATGATATCTCTGAAATGATAGCAAATGTGGTAAAGAAACAACTGCAGAAGGGTACAGAAGAAATCAGATCAAAAATAATCTCACAGTTAAAAAAAGAAATGATAACTAGAACAAAAGAATTATTAAACACTTCTTATGACACTGATAAAATGTAGAGGAGAATAAAAAATGATGAAAATCTTCAATAAGAAAGAAAGAAGTACAATGCATGAAGCAGAATAAAAGATATGGGAAAATAAAATCTCAATAATTAGCTGGCAAAAGCATTTGAATGAATATGAAGATATACTTTCAGACATTGAAGACAACCATGTAGCTAGGAAAAGGTAAGGAAATATCACTTGAAAGGGGGGGGGGCTTGCCAGATAGCTCAGCAGTTTAAAGCACCTGTTTAGGTAAGTTTAGGCAACTGCAGGGTCTGGAGTTTGATCCCTGGCACCACGTGCTATCCCAGTCCCACCCCCAGTGCAGGCTGCGCCGGCCATAGTATAAATAAATAAATAAATAAATAGATAGATAGATAAATAAATAAATAAATAAATAAATAAATAAAGTGTTTTTTTTAATGAAAACTAAGATCCAAGAAAATATTCAAGAGCTACAAGACAATGCAAAGATGAAAAATATGAGTAATAGCAATGAGAAAGGAGCCAATATAAATGATACAAAAAGAATATGAGCAGAAGTAATAGCAGAAAATTTCCCACAAATAGGAAAACAACTTGACGTTCAGTAACCATTGCATATAAAACCTAAAATAATATCAACCTAAGTAAAAATACATATAGACTTATAATAAACAATTATAATCCTAAAAATCAATTCTAATCCTAGAAATTCAGCACAAGAATAACATATTAAAAGCAGCTACAGCTACAAAAAATGAACAAACGATTTTTAAAGAAAAACCCACAAGAATAACAGCAGCTATCTCTCAAAAATCAAGTCAAGAAGAGCACTGAGTAAAGTATTTCAAGTCCTACAAGATAACAATTTCCAAACCAGACTGATATACCCTTAAAAATGCTCTTTCAAGTTTAATGGAAAGGTGAAATGCTTCCATGAAAAAGAACAATTAAGAAATACACTTTTTAAAAAATGAAGAAATACATGACGATCAAATCAAACCTACACAGATTACAAAAATATTCTACAAATGGATCAAAATGAGCACAATTCTATCAATGACAATGGAAATAACCCACTAAAAATGTCACACAATTGCACACTGGAGAAGAGTAGAGAACCAGCAAAAGGAAAATAATATGATCAACATAAAACAATACATATCAATTATAACCACTAATGCAAATGGACTCAATTCACCAATTAAAATAAATAGACTGCCACAATGAATTAAGAAAAAAAATCTGAAAATATGCTATATACAAGAAACACATTTAATGCATAAATGAATTTATAGGCTGAAAGTCAAAAGATAGGGGAAAAAATAGTACACGCTCCAGAACTTCAGAAAAAAATCAGGGGTAGCAATGTAATTTGCAGATAATCTGATCTTCAAACCAAGAATGATTAAAGAAGATAAACAAGGTTAGTACAAATTTTCTTGGGGAAAAATTCAAGAGGAAGAGGTAACAGTCACTTATATGTATGCACCAACCATGGGATCACCCAACCATATAAGACAAATTTTAATGGAGTTGAATAATGTAATAAACAATATCAAAATCTTAACAAGGGTCCTTAACACCCCCTTATCTCAAAGACATACGTCAAGTAGACAAAAAATTAGCAAAGGGGTAGCAAAACTGAAGCAGACTTTTGAACAAATAGACTTAGTGGACATATACAGAGTGCTCTACCCAACAACATCAGAATGCATATTTTTTAGCTGCAAATGGGAAATTTTCTAAAATGGACCACATACTAATCTATAGTCCATGCTTAAGTAAATGCAAGAAAACAGAAATTACCCTGCGCATATTATATGACACAGTGCAACGACGCACAAAATTATTGACAAAAGAAATCACAAAACCCACAAACACTGAAACTAAATAATACCCTCCTCAGAAACCAATGGGTTATAGATGAAATTAAACAAGAGATTAAACAATATCAAAAATCCAACAATAATTCAAGCACAACTACAGGAATTTTAGGGATGCAAGTAAAGAAATTGTCTAAGGTGTATTTATAGTGGTTAACTTACACATTAGGAAAACAAAACGAAAACTTAAAATACCTTAATGCTACACCTTAAACTTCCAGGAAGAAAAGATCAAAACAAGCCCAGATTCCAAGCACAAAAGGAAATTTTAAAGGTTAGAGTAGAAATTAATGCAATTCAGATGAATCAAACAATACAAATTTTTTTAAATCAAAGAGCTAATTCTTCAAAAGATTAAATAAATTGATAAATCACTAGCCAGCATGATCAAGAAGAGGAAAGAAATAACTGAAGTTCCAAAAAAAAAGTTTGAAAAGGGTGAAATTACTACAGAACCTTTGGAAATTCAGAAGATCAATAGCTATTTTGAAAATCCTCATGCTCACAGAATTGAACACAGAATGAATGGGCAGAGTACGAGATAGGTACAAATTATCAAAACCGAATCAAGATGATACAAAAACTCTTAATAATCCATGGCAGCCAATAAAATTTAAAATGTAATTAATAACTTATCAACAAAGAAAAACCCAGGTCCTGATGTACTCACAGCTGAATAGTACAACAGATTTAGAGATTTAATCCCAATACTCTGCAAAAACTTGAATGAAATTGCAAAGGAAGCAATATTCCCAAAACCATTCCAGGAGGACAGTGTTATACTGACACCAAAACCAGAGAAACATTCGGTCAAAAAACAAAATTACAGGCCAATCTCCCTAATGAACACATATGCAAAAATCCTCAATAAAAGCCTAGAAAATAGAGTGGAACAAATCCTCAAGTGGAACAGTGTTCAGCTAGGATTCTTCCCCGGGATGCAAGGATAGGTAAATATACACAAATGTATAAATGTAATATATTATATTAATATATTATAGAGCAAATATCAAAACCACATGATCATCTCAATAGATGTATAAAAGACCTTTGATAAAGTCCAACAATTATTTCTGATCAAAGCCTTATAGAAAATTGAAATAGATGGCCTCTAACACAAACTTATGAAAGTCACCTATGACAAGGAAACACCCAAAATAATTCTGAATGGGGAAAATCTACAAGCTTTTACTCTCTAATAAGGTACAAGAGGATATACTCTATGGCCTTTCCTATTCAATATAGTTCTGGAATCATTAGCTAGAACCATTAGACAAGAGAAAGAAAAAAAGGAATAAGAATAGGCAATGAAGAAGTGAAATTAATCATTATTTGGACATCACATAATTCTACTTGGAAGACCCAAAAACCTCCACCAAGACGCACCTAGATTTAATAGACAAACTCAGTTATACAGATTTAATGCAATCCATATAAAAATACTATCAATGTACCTCAAAGAGAAAGAGAATTTATTTCTTAAAAAACTAGGACTGGAAATTCCATTCAATCCAGCTATGTCCCTACTGGAAATATGCCCAAAAGAAATGAAAACATTATATCATAGTGATGTGTGTGCTCCTATATTCATAGCAGCACAATTTCTGATAGCCCAATCTTGGAAGCAACCAAAATTCTGGTCATGTTAAGAATGGTTGAAAAAGATGTGTGCGTTTTAAATACAATAGAATATTACTCAGCTATAAAGAATGAAAAACTTCAAACATTCATATATAAGTGGATATATCTTCAACATATAGTCATAAGTGAAATAAACCAGATCCTCATGTGTCAATAGTATATAGTCTCCCTATTGTAAGAACTCAAAAGAAGAAATAATGGAAAGGTATAACACAGCTAAACGGAAACCAAGAACTTAAGGATTAAAGAGACAGAAAGTGGAAAAGCTAAGAAACATGGCATGGCCAAACCCTGCACTTACATACACAGGATGACTTAGACAATGGTCCTAAGAATCTCCAACAAGTTTTTGACACCGAGGATCGCAATGTGTAATGCTAAAACCATGCCTTGAATGCCTCTCATTTTGGTCTTTTAGATGTGCACTGCTTCTAGTGTCACTTTCATTACTGCTACACTCAGGTAAATGTTTGTTCTTAAAAAACAAAAAAGTGGAATAAAAGAGAATAAGAGGCAAGGGAAAATGCCATAGGATTGACCTGCTACAATTTTGTATATGGCTAGATTTCTATATTGCTCTGTAAAAATGTGCAACTGTTTTTAACACATTCTGTAGGGATTTATTAGAATATCAATGATTAATGGAAAACACCAGTGCCACATTAAATCCAACGTGTTTGATAGTCAGAAAGACAGTGATGTTAAGCTCAAGTACCTATTACAGAGTAATAGTATCACTAAGCTTCTCTTTAGGAGGTTTAACAACTTAAGTTTGTGGACCAAAAATTTAGAGAAAAAGAAAGGATATGAGGATAGCCAATATTTTGGCTCTAGCTCTTCAATGTCAGTGAGGATTCAGGACATAAGAGTACCTGTACTGTAACATAACTCAGTGGTGTCCCAGCTGTTCTGTTCTGTTCCACAGAGGAAAGGGATTGATACTCTATAGTGTGCCTAAAGAGACTCACCTACAGATTAAACATTATCTCAGTCTTTCACAGAGCAAACTAGTCAAGCAATGGACTTGAGTCATACAGATGACTAACACTGACCAAAGTTCTACAAAATGCTGTACATGACTTCAAGGTAAATCCTGGGCAAATTTCACTGACCTTGTCAGATACAAAAACTCATGTTTGGTTATATAGGTCTTGCTTTATTTTGGACAGAACCATCCAGTAGAAAAGTTTAACCACAAGGCATAAAAAGTAAAACCAGAAAAATATGCCGAGCTGTAAAAGGCTAAAGTCCACAGCTTCCAACAATGCTAGTTCTGCTGACAACCCAGTATCAGTACTATTATGGAATATTGGACTATGCATACGTCTAGTTTCTCTTAGCTGGATGAGAAGAAATATTTTTGCCAGTAGCGTTTAGGAAGTTATCATGTCTGTATTTTTATTCTGAACAACTACTTTGAAAACAACAATATCCACTGTGTTAATTATTGTCCTTGTCGAATTAACATGTTTTGAAACTGTTTCATTGTTATTTCTTATTAAAAGTAATAAAATTATTTTTTAAATAAAAATATAAAATTATTTTAAGTTATTTTAAATTCTTTGCAAGTAGTATATGATGATATGTTAACTTCATAATGGCTTTATATTTAGAAAGCCCAAGCACTTAACAATGTAGTGCTTTAATGTTTCTAACTTAATTTGGAAGGATTTATCAAAATTGCAAAATGCATGGATGGGAGGCTAAATGGATGCTTACATAGTTTGATAACTGATAGGGAAAAATGTACCAATATATAAAGATAAAAATAAGTGAGCCTATGTGGTGACTAAAAGGATGCTAATTGTATCTTTTGTCCAAATTTTACTTATTTTAGAAATATTTTATTATTAGAAACTAAAAAGATAGCTAACAAAAAACAATTATTTTACTTATGCTTGAGGTTCTCTTCACTAAACTGTTTTATGTAATAAAATGGAAATATAAATTTAAAAAACATTAGGGTTGGGTAACCTTCTAATCCTATGAACTCAAAGCATTTCACAGCTTTTCTAATTTACTGGAATCATCTCTTATTTATTTAACAAAACCAACAATAGTAGAAAATTTTAGAATAAGACTGTAGGGCAGTAACATTGTGTGTTGCTATCATCAAAGTAGTTTCTTATATTACAAAACATAGGCAAGAAAAGTTCATCAAACAATATATGCATACAACTTTCATTATCTTGTATGACATTTTTATTCTAGAAAATAATTTTCTCCTTTACTTAATCTTGCCTATTTTAAAGCACTTTTATTTGATGCTATTTCCCTCTGCCTACATCTGGTACATTTAGCTCCATTACATGTCAAACTTTCAACAAAAAATTATTTATGAGATTTCTATATTCTCTCAATTAAATACTTGTTAAGAAAGAAAGAAAGAATATGAGACAACAGAAAAATGCCACAGAAGTATACTGCTTCAATTTTGTAAATGCTTAAGTTTCTAACCTTTTGTGTAGCAATGCACAACTTTTTCACATTCTATAGGGACTTGAAATTTAGAACATCAAAAATTGATGGAGAATACCTGTTTCATGTTATGTTTAAGGCACGTGATATTCAGAAAGAAGGTTATGTTAAGCTCACTGTCTTAAGTGAGCTGCATTATAGGGAATAATATAATTAAGCTTCTCTTCTGGACGGTTAACAACTTAAGTTGGCAGTCCAAATAACTAGAGAAAAAGAAGGGATACAAATACAGCTAATATTTTGGCTCTAGCCCTTCAAAGTCAATGAGAACACAGGACATAAAAGAACCTGTACTGTAACATCCTGTAACTCAGTGGTGTCCCAAATTTCCTGTTCACGGAGGTTATAGGGCCACAGAGAAAAGTGATCGATGGTGTATCGTGTACCTAAGGCGAGTCGTCTGGAGAGAAAACATTCTCTCAGGCTTTCACAGAGAGCAAACTGGTGAAGCAATGGCCGTGACTCAGCCAGATGGCTGATACTGACAACAGTTCTACAAAGCACTTTACATGGTTTCAGCATAAATCCTAGGGGATTTGACTGACCTTGTCAGATACAAAAGTAACATTTTTTGATAGTATAAGTCTTGCTTTATCTTGTTCTTAACCATCCAGGAGAAAAGTCTAACCATGAAGTATAAAAATGAAAGCTATATTAATATGCTAAGTAGTAAAAGGCTTAAGTCAACAGCTTCCAATAATGCCAGATGATCTGATAATCCACTACTGATATGGACTATTAGACTATTTATACAGCTACTTTCTCTTTGTGTAATGAAATGATCTGTACTAATAATATTTAGGCAATAAATCATGTCAGCATCTTGTACTCTGAACAACTGCAATGAAGACAATAATATGCAATGTATTAATTATTCTATCTGACCTTTTAACCTGTTGTGAAACTGTCTCATTGCTATTTCTTTCACATTAATATTAATAAAATAAATTTTAAAAATTATCCCCTTAGCATCTGTATTCTATATATACTTTCAATCTGAAATACTTTAAAAATTATCTTTCATGTCATCTGTCTATAAAGTATCACAAAGTCTTCTCCTTCAGGTCACAGCACAGCCATACTACAGACACTCATAGTTTTTAAATCTACAATTTAGGCATTGAACCAGATAAAGTTGGGAAAATTATCATTTAGATAAGTATCCCTAAAGTATGCTGGTGTGTCTACTACATACTTGCTGGAAATTTTTATTACTACTTGAATTATTAAATATGTTAATGACAGCATTTACCCTGTCTTGAGACATTCAAATACTGATCAGTATCTCTATGTAGAGCTGTCAAAGGGTTTCAAAGCCAGCATTTCCAAATAAGCCTCAATTCTTTCAATCAACATGATGTTCTTTCACAGTTTCAATCTTAGTAGATGATTCATCTAGTGTGTTTTCCACATTATAGTCAGGATCAAAAATAATATTAAAAATATGCAGAAGGGAAAAGAATCCTTATCCACTGTGGGAATGTAAAATAGCCACAAGGAAACTAATGTAGGTGTTCCTGAAAAAAAGCAAAAGTTAAGCTACTGTTAAGGTTTTCATATAGGTGTCCCCCCCAATGCCTCATGCATTCATGGGGAGGTTTCTGGAGTAAAACAGGATCACTAAAAGTCCAATCTAGTGAGACCCTGTAGACCCTGTACTAAAATACATTAGAAAGTTAATAAATAAACCATGCTGATAAAATCGTTAGTGTAGCCACTGTGAAAAACACTGCATAGGTTCCTCCAAAGATTAAAAATAGAACTGACATGTGATCAAGATTATGTCACCTGCATAGATATCAGAAGAAATGAAGTGACTCTTCCACAAGCATATTTATTGGAGTATTAGTCTCAATAGCCAAGTTACAGAATCAGCCTAGGTAACTTCCAACACATGAAGACACCAAAAAATGGTGCATGTGTGTGTGTGTGTGTGTGTGTGTGTGTGTGTGTGTGTGTAATATATGTATTACAGTATTATTTAATAATGAAGAATTAATTGTGTTACTTGTAGAAAGAAGAGAGGAACTAGAGCACATTTTGTTAAGTGAAATAAGCCAGACACAGAACAGCGAGGGTCACATTTCTCTCATATGTAAAAACTTTAACACCTAAAAAAAGATGATTTTAAAACAAAATAGAGGGGCTGCTGAGATGGCTTAGTGGTCTAAAGTGCCTGCTTATGCAAGCTTACGCAGGCAGAGAGGACAACAGTTTGATCACCAGAACCACATGCCATGTCAGCCTCGCCCTCAGGGCAGGCTGAGCAGGCAAAAAAATAAAAAAACAAAAATAAAAATAAAAGTTAAGGGTTGAGAATGATCTGAAAAACATGGGAGAGGACAGAAGAAGAAACGATAGAGATCAAAGCCTGACACATTCGTGTATAGAAAAGCCACAGTGAAATTTAATTTGTACAACCAATATGTGTAAACCATGATAATATCTTTGAAGTCTCCAGGTTCTAGCTTTCAGTGTACTTTTTACCCTCACAAGGGAAGACGGGGACAAATTCTAATGAATTCTTTAGTAGTTTAGCTTTTTAAAAGCTATTTTAACAGAATCAAAATGTGAAAACCAGAGTTTGAGGTAGGCCAGAATAACATTAATTATACCAGTAAGTAGCCATGTAGACAAATTAAGAAAATGCAAAGTAAATTTTGAGTGATTTTTATTTAAAATCAATGAAAAATCCTATTTTATTAATGTTTTAGAATCATTGATGTTTTAGAATATTAATAGCAAAATAAGCTATTTTGCTATTTATATTTAAAGAAAATCAGTTCTTATAAACCCAAAGAAATTGAAAAGTTTAAATAATATATATTTCAATACCAGAGTCCCGTCTAGGAGTCATAAAATAGAACTGATATTTTTTTGAATAATCAGCTTTGTGTGACTATATACCCAAAGAAATTCAATACAGGGCATCAAAGAGGGATTTGCACACTCACATCAAAACAGTATTATTCACAACAGCCAAGACGCACAAACAGACCAAATATTTGTTGTGGAAGAATGCATAAAAGAAAATAAAGCATGATCTAAAAATAGAGTGTAGGACCAGCAAGACGGCTCCGCAGACTAAGTGCCTGCTTAGGCAAGCACAGGTACTGGGATTTGATCCTCAGCACTGCATGCCATGCCACCCAAGAATGATCAGAGGAAAAGTGGGAGAGAATGGAAGAATAAATGATAGAAAAGACCAAAGCCTGATACAGGCAGGTATAGAAAAGCCACAGTGAAATTTAATTTGTACACCAATACATGCTGAGCTGGGCACCAAAACCAGACATAGTGGTGCATGCCTCTAATCCCACCACTGGGGAGACTGAAAAATAGCAGCATTGCTATGAGTCTGAGCTGTCTAGTGAGGCCCTGTATCAAATACATGAAAATACATAAATAAATAAATAAATAAATAGTGTTTGGGGAAGCCTGCTGACCAGTGTGGATGCCCTACCTGTGCACCTACTGAGTCCCACTCACTTCTGCCAGCACCTGACTGCTGACTGACTCCCACTAAGTTGCACTAACACGCACCAGTATGCACTGTACCTTCATACTCCCACTATGTCCTAGGCATTGTGTGGACACACAGGCTTATTGGCATACTGGTCACATAAAAACTACATGTACATTTTCATGTTCTTGCTGGAAGTATTTTACTGTTTTTCCTTTGCTTTAGTTATTATATTCTCTCCCTCTTCATGTATTTCTGTACTTTATCTTCATATCTAGCTGCGATTAAAATGTTTTCTTACTTTTTCCTTGTTTCTCACACTTGTTAAAATCTTTCCAAGTTTTTTGTCTTATTTCTTACACCCTTTCAGTGAACCTTATTTTCACCTGTATTAATCTTCCCACCTCTCTATTCTGTTCTTTCTGCTCTTCTTTCTTACTGGACTCTTTGTGTTCCCTTGTGTTTTTATAGGTATACATATAAATCAACAGCCCCCAATAATCATATAACCTTCTTCAATCCCAAATTACACCACTCTCTTCCTACATCATGTCCTTGGATCCACAAATATCTCCTTAAAACCATTAGCATAATTCCTTCACTCCAACTATAAAAGGCAACAGACTATAAAACTCTATTTTCAACTGTTATTTCTGTGTATATCCCCTCTTAAGAATTTACAACCATTTCTCGCCTACCGTGTCATCTCTTTGTATCGTTTCTGCTACTATATGGAAGGTTAACTGCTAATAAAAATAGTATCCCTGGATTATGTAGGATATTTTTATCTAGTTGATTTATTTATGAGAGTGGGGTATTAAGAGTTGCCATTAAAATTGTGTTAATATTTATTTGGTTTTTCATGTCTTTAATATAGGTTTTACATAGTTGGATGCCCACTGTTTGGTTCATTTATAATTGCTATCTCTTGTTTTTGGAGCTTTCCCTTAAGAAGTATGTGGGAAATATTAGCCAGACCAATTAGACAAGAGAACGAAATAAAAGGAAAAAGAATAAGACAGTTAGATTATAATATTTGCACATGATGTGATACTTTACATAAAAGACCCCCAAAACTTCTCCAAAGAGACTTGTAGATTTAATACCCAAATTCAGTAGTATATAACAATACAAAGTCACTACTCAAACATTAAAAACATTGTCATACAAAAGCAACAAACTCACAGAGAAAAGAGAGAAACCACAGCCTTTAGAACAGCATCCAAAAAATGAAATACATAGGAATCAATCTAACAAAGTAATTAAAAGATCTATAGATTGAAAAGTACAATACTCAAAAAGGAGATCAAAGAAGAAATCACAGAACAGAAAGAGATCCCTTGATCATGGATAGGAAGAATGAACATAGTCAAACTGCCCATAGTCCCAAAACTGTTATACAGATTTAATGCAATTACAACCAAAATGGCATTAACACACCTCTCAAAATTTAAGAGAACATTATTAAAATTTATTTCAAACCTGAAAAGATCTAGAACAGCAAAGGTAATCCTGGACAATAAAGGCAAGACAGGAGGCATCACAATTGAAAACTTGAAAGTATACTATAAAGCTACTATAACAAAATCTGTATGGTAGTGGCAAAACTACTTTAAAAACAAAAGAAAGAAGAAAGAAAGAAAGAAAGAAAGAAAGAAAGAAAGAAAGAAAGAAAGAAAGAAAGAAAGAAAGAAAGAAAGAAAGAAAGAAAGTCAATACCCACACCTGCATGGAACCCAGCCACCCAGGCCGATGCGTGTAGGGAGGGATGTCTCCAACTGCCTGCGCTGACTGGATCCCCACCTGCCTGGAACCCAGATGCCCAGGCCCGCGCAAGTAGGTAGGGACTTCTCTGCCTGCCCACATCCACCTCATACCCTGCCCACCCAGAACTCACACGCCAATGCGTGCTTGCAGATAGAGACCTTTCCACCAGCCCACGCCCACTGGATACTTCCCTTTCCAGAGTCCAGCAAAAGGTGCTTGTAGGTACTATTGCAGACATGAGACCAGACATCTCCTGTGGATCCCTGCAGCAAAGTTCCCTACAGAGAGACAGGTTTCAAAACCTCCCAGCTAATCAAGGAGCAGAGTATCTTGTTAAAAGAGCACAGCAGGTTCACTTCCACAAGCAGCAGCAGAAAGAATCAGAGCAGAGCAACCAGACTCAGCCAGGCATATCTGGACAAGTTCCAAATTGGTTGATCTGGACCCAAATTTCAGTTGATTCTAACCATATAACTGCACCACAGCTCTACACCAAAGGTCAAATGACAGTGCTATATAAAATGACAAAGACAAGGAGCAAGATACAATCTCAGGGCCCAACCCGACCCAGAATAAATGAAGGAGACAATAATATAGAAGAAACTGGGAATTACACAACTGAAATCTCAGAATTAATAGCATCTGAAGTAAAGAAACAAATGGAGACATATAGAGGAAATCTGATCAGAAATAACCACTGAAGTAAAAAAAAAAAAGAAATTCATGAGTTAATAGTGTCTAAAATAAAAAACTGCAAAGAAGTATAGAGAAAATGAGATCAGAAATAACCTCTGAAGTAAAAAAAGAAATCTTTGAAATAATAGCATCTAAAGTAAAGGAACTCTACGTACTGTAGAAAGGTAGAGAGGAAATTAGATTAGAAATAATCTCTGAAGTAAAAAAAAAGGATAACTACAATGAAAGAATTAATAAATGATTCTAAATAAGACATTGATTAAAATATTAGAGAACATAACAATGATGGAACCCCTGAATGAGCAATATAGGAAAGAAACAGATCTCATGAAGCCATTTCAAAGAGACATACAGGACAATAAAATCTCAATCACAACCTGGCAACACTGTATGAACGAAAGTGAAGATGGAGTTTCAGATCTTAAAGATACAGTGACAGCTACTGAAAAAGTAAGAAAGGGTCTCTAAGACAACCAGGATGCAAGAAAACAACAATTCAACACCTGAAACATGACGCAAAGATGAACAACGTGGGATTAATAGGCATCAATAAGGAAGGAGTCCATACAAATTGATATAAAAAGAATATGGGCAGAAGTAATAGCAGAAAACTTCCTATATATGAGGAAACAACCTGGCATTCAGTAACTGAGGCACATAGAACTCCAAATAACATCAACCCAACTAACAACACACCCAGACCTATAACAGTCAAGATCTAAGAAATCCAGCAGAAGAATAATATACTAAAAGCACCTAGAGAAAAGAAATAGAATGCATTTAAAGGAAAATCCATCAGAATAATGGCAGACTTCTCTTCACAAACCATGAGCATAAGAAGAGCATGACACAGAGTGCTTTAAGTCCTCCTTGAAAAGAAATTCCAGCCCAGATTGCTATACCCTGAAAAACTGTCTTTAAACTTTGATGGAGAAGTGAAATAACAATGAACAACTAAGAAAATTGGAAGCAAAATCCACCAATATGCTATATGCAAGAAACACACCTAACTCATAAAGAAATTCACAGGCTGAAATCCAAAGCATTGCAAATAATACTACATTCCCCAGCACCTCAGAAAAATCAGGGGTAGCAGACAAGCTGAATTTCAAGCCAAGAATGAAATAAAGATGTTCATTATATCATATTCTATAGAGATTTATTAAAATATCAGTGATTGCTGGAAAACACCAATTCCAAGTCTAACTCATTTGATATTCAGAAAGTCAGTGATGTTAAGCTCAAGTACCTATGTAATAGATAAATATTATCACTAAGCTTCTCCTTTGGAGGGTTAAGAACATAAGTTTACAGACCAAAAAATTAAGCAAAAGAAGTACTACCAGGATAGCCAATATTTTGGCCCTAACCCTTCAAGGTCAGTGAGGACTCAGGACATAAGAGAACCTATGTTGTAACATGCAATGACTCAGTGGTGTCCCAAATTTTCTGTTCAAGGACATTATGGGACCATAAAGGAAAGGGATAGATGATGTATAGCGGGCTTAAGGAGAGTCACCTAGAGAGCAAACATTCTCTCAAGCTTTCAAAAAGAGCAAACTGGTCAGGTAATGGCCGTGACTCATCCAGATGGCTGATACTGAAAATAGATCTGCAAAGCACGGTACATGGTTTCAAGGTAAACCCTGAGGATACTTGACTCAAATTGGGAGATACAAAAGTTACATGTTCTGTTACACAGGTCTTGCTTTCAGTTGTCCTTAAACACTGAGAAGAAATGTTTAACCAGGAGGCATATAAAGTAAAGCTAAATTAGTATTTTGAGTTGTAAAAGGCTTAAATCAACAGCTTCCAACATTGCCAGTTCTGCCAGTAACCTACTATGATTATGGAATATTGGACTATGTATACAATTACTTTCTCTTAGTTCAATGAGAAGAATAATTTGCATCAATAATTATTAGAAAAAAATAATCATGCCTGCATCCTGTGCTCTACTACTAATGAGGACAATATTCATTGCCTCAATTATTGGGAATGTACTACTAATGTGTTTTGAAACTGTCCCATTTTTAATTCTTATTAAAAGTAATAAAAAAGAAAAAAGAAAGACAACAATATGCAATGTAATAATCAATGTTAATTTCCTATCACCTTGATTTGAATTTTGTTTTGTTTTTGTTTTTTCCTCTCTTTAAAATAGAAAACGTACATACCCGAGGATTATAGGATCAGAAGAGAAAATGCAGACACACCTCCAGACATAATTAGCCATCTTATCTTTCACAAAGTAGCCAAATATGTTCACAGTTAGAATGATAGCCTCTTTAATAAATAGGGCTGGGAAAACTGGCTTATAGATGGCCAAAGACTAAAACTAGACCCTGGCCTAGTTTCAAAAAGCAGTAAATTAAATTCAAAATGTATCAAAATCTAAATATTAAAATGGAAACACTTGAGCTGGGAAGATAGCTCAGGGGCACAATTGTCTGCCTGGTAAGTGCAAGGTCCTGAGTTTGATCAACTGGTTCCACCAAAAAAAAAGGTAAAATAGAAATGCTAAATCTACTGGAAGAGAAGAAAACATAGCAATCTTGAAGACATAGGTGTAGGCAGAGACTTCATGAATAAAATCCAGACTACAACGGAAAGATTATAAATAATCAATAAGTGGTATCTCACCTTATTAAAAAGCTTTTGCACAACAAAAGAATTCACCAACAGAGTGAAAAGACAATCCACAATCTGGGAAAATTGTAAAGCTAGTTGTCCCTCAGACAAAGGAATCACATAAAAATATAAAAATTGGAAAAAATCACTCACCTCATTGTAAATTCAAAGACCAAATCCAAAAAATGGACATCTAGAATAATATACAATGCCAAAAAGAAATGCTAAAAGCATTACTCAGTATTTGAAGACAGATTTATTTTATGTGAATGGGTACTGAAAAGGAATTTATCCTTTTAAAGACGTCAGGCCCTGGACAGTGATGGGATAGTTTTGTTTTGTTTTGTTTTGTTTTGTTTTGTTTTGTTTTGTTTTGTTGGTGGTACAGGGGATCAAACTCTGGACCTTGTGCTTGCCAGGTAAGCACTTATTCTACTGATCTATTTCCCCAGCTGGGATAGCCTTTTTATAAGGTCAATCTTTGATTGGTTCTTACAATATGCCTCATAGGGACAAGTTATGTGTCACAGTGACCAGTCATTTCTAAGAAATAGAAATAATAGGAACTGAAGTAAATTGGAGGTTACCCGGGCAACTACGAGAAACTAAAATATACTGACAGGAGGATCAGAAGTATTTTCTGTTACAAATAAACACGTTTCAAATGAAGAAATAAAATTGCATATATATAAAAAGGTGAACATCATTGGTTATTCAAGATATGAAGATTAAAACAACACTGAGATTTCATCTTACTCCAGAAAGAATAGCTACAATCAAGAAATCAACCAACAATGAATTCTGGAGGGCTTGTGTGGGGAATCTTCTACAAATGTTAGTGAGAATGTAACTGGTGCAACTGTGGAAATCAGTGTGGAGATCCCTCAGAAAACTAAGATTAGATGTTCCATTCCACCTACCTATTCCCCTTCTGGATATGTTCCCAGAAGAATTAAAAACATCATACAACAATTATATATGTGAAGGGGCCAGGGAGATAGCTCCATGGCACAAGGACCTGTCTGGTAAGTGCAAGGTCATCAGTTCGAACCCTAGCCCCCCAATATATGTATATATATATATATATATATATATATATATATATATATATATTGAGTAACAATTATATATGTGCATCTGTCTTTATAACAGTACAATTTATAGTAAATAAAACTTGGAAATACACCAAATTCTCATTAACCAAGGAATGGATAAAAACGATGTGTTTTTTCTATAGTGGAGTACTACAGAGTCATAAAGAAATATAAATGTGAAACTTCCATAAATCAGACCTATATGTGTGAAGATAAAATTGTCTCACTAGTGTGAGAAGCTGTATAATTAAATAGTCTAAATTATATAAGAGATGTTGTAAATTGGGAAAAAAACTATCCAAAAGAAAAAGGAAACTTATGGGGGAAAGGGAAGGGAAGGAAGAGAAAAGGGAAATAAGGGGACAGACAGACAGACAGATAGATAGATAGATAGATAGATAGATAGATAGATAGATAGATAGATACAGATAACTATATATATTATAAGTAACATAATTACAGTTTCTTTCTCTTAGTTCATTGAAAGGAAAGATGTATGCTAATATTATCAAGTGGTGAATGAATAAAAAGAATTAGTATCTACATACTATGCAGTACTATGCTATCACAGAAAGTAATAAATTTAAGCCATTGGTAGGAAATGGATGCACCTTGAAACCATAATATCAAATGAAATAAATCAGGCACACAAGCTTAAATATCACATTGTTTCCCTTATATAAAAATCCTAGAGTAACAACATAATACAAAGTAGGGAGGTCATGCTCAAAGTGAAAGGGAATCAACAGATGGAGGATAGGAAGGGATAAAGAATGAATAAAGGAAATTGGGACATGTTTTGTACATGCACCACCTCCATACAAGGAATGTATACACTGCATACTGCAAACACATAGCAAAAAAGGAAGGGAATCAAGGAATGAGAGGAGGGTAGTGGGAAGGAAAGGGGATGAAAAAGGACTGAAGATGTGTTGTGGAATTTACTAACTTGAGAGACTGACTGCCTAGATTTGAGTTTCAATTCTGCCATTTGCATCTTATGTCTATGAAATTTACATAGCCTCTCTGTTTTATAAGCTATAAACTATAGATAAAAGCATATTATGATAAGGACAAAATGAGATAAGGTAGTAATAACCCCGCATAGTGTGTCAGGAATACAATTCTCACTAAATATGTGTTAAGCATTCTATGTAAATCTAGACGCTGTGGATAAGCAGTTAACTATATCACCTCTTGCAGTCAATAATGGAATTAACATGTCTTAAAGAAAATATAATACTTTACTAAAAAAAATTAAAGTCACTTCATTTTTTCTGGTCTCTTTTAAATAAACAAAACTTTTTCTTGATTTCACATTGTAGACAACCTTTTACTCCCTATTTCCTTGCTTAAGCCTCAAATGTAAAAAAAAAATAATAATAAAAATATTTCCATGCTAATTAATAGGATTTGATTCATTGACAGGATATTCAGCACCTGTAAGGTAATTACCATATTTTCAATTTGGGCCTGAATTTTCCAGGGATAAGCCAGTGCTTGATCTCTACTACTCTTTGAATGCTTCAGAAGCAATAGGCTTTAAACAAAAATAAATAAACTCCTTAAAGACTAAATAATAGTACAGTAAGAATTTAAGTTTCTATTAATGGCACACATTAAATGAAGGGATTTGTGACATCATCTCAAAAAATAATCAGTTTAGAAGATTTCTTTAGGGCTTTGATGTGATATAAAGCACCACTTCCATGTTCTTAAAGTAATAACTATTCAGTTCATGATCAGTTGACTGGCTTTGGCCACAAAACCCCACCGAGGGTCCCTACTCCTTCTACCTTGATGTAAGCCTTTTAACAAGTGTACAATGTAATTATTTCTTCTATAAAAGCAAAACTCAGCATAAGGAGGAAAAATAGTAGTAGGTATTTTTAAATGTCATTTCAAAAATATATTTTTACCAATACAGATGCCTAGTATATTATTATGAAATACAAAAATATCCTACTGAAGCTTTCTTTTTTTCCTAGGATGTCATTTTGCTGCAGAAGTAGCAGCAGTGCCATCTTCTGAAAGAGATGAAATGAAAAATAATTGTGATCCTTTTGAAAGTCAGAGTTCTGAGATAAAATAGGTTATCAACGCACATAGAACCAAGTGAAAAGCTCGCAAATAAATCTTAGTTGTTAAGCATTAGCGAGCGAACTACCATGAAACCATTTCTGACATCACCATTAACTAAATAAGATCAGAAAGCTCTCTTTCAGCAATAAGATAACTGAGGGAAACTAATTGCATCATGAAATCTTTAACATGCAAAATAAATGTGACGTACACTTATAAAAAATATACTTCACAAATTAAGTCAAGAATGTATCACCATATCTCTCACTACAGGAAAATGGGAGAGATGGATACAAGTGTAAATAGAATATTCTCTTTGTCTGCCATAAAAGGTAGATATAATACAAAATGGAATAAAAAAGCTCACAAAGGAAAATTGCTGCAGCAGATCATAGAAGACCCAATAAATGAGGGAGCAGACTCACATGAGGGGTATGTTAATTCAGGTCACCAGCTACCTGGAGCATTAAAACCATTTCTGAGAAATAAAGGTTATAAAGAAAGAAATTATCATTTTTGAGAGTTCTTTATCCCTGCACCTAAATAGAATACTTGCATTTGGGGCATGAGAGAAGACTCCCCTGGAGTGCGGCAGAGGCTGTGAAGCACCCTTAAGTATGTTTGCCAGTGTGGTAGGAAGAAGGCTAAGACACCCATCTAGCATTCTTTTTTTCATTTTTTATTACTTTTAACAAGAAATAACAATGAGACAGTTTCAAAACGCGTTAGTAGGACAGCCATAGTAATTAATACAATGCATATTTTTGTCTTCATAATAGTTCAAAGTACAAGATGCAGACATGACAACTTTTCTAAACACTATTCGTACAAATATTTCTTCTCATTGAGCTAACAGAAAGTAGTTGTATACATAGTCCAATATTCCATAATAGTAGTGTGTACATACTGAATAGTCTCCCTAGTGTAAGAACACAAAAGAAGAAATAAAAAATGGAAAGGTATAACACAGCTGAATGGAAATCAAGAATTTACTTAAGGATTAAACAACGAAGAGACAGCGGGCAGAGAAGTTAGGAAACATGACAGGGGCAAAACCATGCACTTATATACAAAGGATGAATTAGACAACGGTCCTAAGAATCTCCAACATGTTTTTGACACTCAGAGTAGCAACGTGTAAGATTAAAACCATCTAGCATTCTTGATCCTTGATATACGTTTACCTTCGCCCAGTTATCCTACCAGTAACTTAAGCACTACTATGAAGGAATTTGGCAGGGAGTTGACTTTAGTAAACAGAAAACATTGTGATGAGCGTGATTTAAATGCATGATCCCTTTAAAAGTGGGTTTTCTTCACTGGTTGCAGAAGAAGAAATCAGAGATCAAAAGCAGCTTTTTCACTTAAGAATGAAAAAGACCTCATGAAGAGGAATGTATGTGTCCTCTAGAGTTGAGACGTTGCCCCTGCTGACAACCAGTAAAGATTGTGGCTGCTACAACTGCAAGGAACTGAATATTGCTGACAGCCTAATGCACACATATAAACAGACTTTCCCTTATAGTCTCCAAAAAGGAATTCTTCTAGAGTGGAAACTTAATTGCAGCTCATGATACCCTGAGCCAAGAATTCCACTGGTGTCATACTGAAATTCTAACATAAAACTGGGAACTAACAAATGATATTATTTTTAAACTACCAAGTTTCTGGAAATTTGTTACACATCAATAAGAAATTAATAGATATGAACTTACAGGCTTAAAATTGCATTCTAAGGAAGGTAATTCCTGAAGCCATGCAGATTTTTATTTCCTAAGGTTTTCCCTTTTTTCCTCCAATGTTTCATCTTGCTAGTAAATACATTGAGACACATTAATAGGTTCATGCTTCGTCACACACAAAATTATCAAATTTCCTGGGTCTACATCATTTTCTCACATACTGAACTTGTATTACATGAAAAAATCATT